>APFE030155094.1:23086-45718 GCA_000404065.3 Pinus taeda | reverse complement strand
ATCACTGAAGTCCTAACTAAAGTCCTCCATGCAATAGCTCAAGTTAACCCATAGGAACCACGTATTTCCTTCTGGCAGTTGCATGTGCCACATCTGTAGCTCGAACTAAAGTGATCCAAGAGAATAAGATAATGTTTATAGTCCAAATATTATTAAGAGCTAATAATATTCGACTGTTCTATTTTTAGCCTGGCATTCTAAAAATAGACTCTACCCATATGTCTAAAAATAGAGGTCCATCTATTTTTACCAACTTGACCAATCATCCACAAATAGCATCCTGCAACTCATAGACCATGATCCATATCTCCAAAAATAGACATAGTCTAAAAATAGACTTGCGCCAAAAATAGCCTACGGGCCCACTTAGTGAAGGCAACTTCTTTCCACTGAGCTCCATCATCTTGTTACATTCTCAACAATACTGATAGGAGTCCTTTTTTGAATGAGAGTTCATGCAGCAGAACATCTCTTGGAACCACTTCTGCGTGAGGGCATTTTCCTTGTATAATAGTGATGTCACCACCTATGTACATCATCACTATTGACAACACTTAATGCAATGGCCTACACCATCTTGACATCGGGGTCCAGAGACGTAGTCCATCCTGGACAAACTCTATTATCAACGTCTTGAGTTTTATGTTGCTGATGATTGTCATGTTCCTTTATGCTATTTTAATTGCAATTCTAATCACTTCACAAAATTAAAAGATCTTGGTTAAATCCGGGAGTTGAGTCAACTCGGATCTTCTTCCCTTGGCCTGTCCCAATCTTCCCTCACCTCCTTTGAGTGATCGGTCGGGGGTTGACTTGGAGATCCCAAATATTGGGGTTTCGAATTCTCCAACTCCCTTTCACACTTCTTCCTTTGTTAATTCTAATAACTATTGCTATAATAATAATAATAATAATGAATTTAATAACTATAATAATAATAGTAATAAAAAAATTGAACTTATTAGTAGCAATAATAATGAAAACCATTATATTAACCTTGAACTTAATAGTAATTATAATAATATTGATAGTAATAATCTTTCTTCTATTTCTTTAGAAAATAGTGCTCTAAGTGATAAAAAGTCTTATTATTTAAGCAATAAGGTTGTTAATCTTTCCAATTTCTCGTTTGATTCCTATGTTTTTAGTCTTTTAGAAAAAGGTTTTAAACTCTGTTGTAGCTCCTAAAAAAATTCATGTGAATGATATCATCTGTGACATTGAACTCGGGATTCGAGATTTACCTGATTCCATTAAAGCTATTATTAGATAGGATTGCGCGGTGATCCTTAGAAAGGCTAAACCCCCTAGGAGAAACCTTAGAAAGCCTGATTTTGAAGCTCTCAAATCCCTGAAAAATAACAAGGACATTGTTGTTCTAAAAGCTGACAAAGGGGGTGCAGTTGTCATTCTTAAAAAGGAGGATTACCGGAAAAAGATGTTAGATCAACTTTATAATAGCAGAAGCTATAGAAAGCTTGCTAAAATCCCCCTAAAAAAGATTTCTAAAACAGTTGCTCTTGCCATAAAATCGACTAACACTGTTAGCTCCCTTATCAAGAAGCTTATAGAAGACAACCCTCTTACTCCCAAGATCTTGTAGAATTTTTCTACAAATCAGCTAGCTCTGATACCATGTAGAAATTCCCATTATAGATCACCTGGTAATGAAATGTACTAAAGAAAAACACTTGATCTACTTCTACAAACAATTTAGCGAAAGCTTAATTGAACATGAGCAACATCAATAAGAACACATATAACTGATAAGAATGAATCAATCACACATAACACAGAAGAATTTACCCAGGGAAAGCCTCAGCCTAAAACCCCAACTCTGTATTATCATACAAGTGGAAATATAGCTAGTATTACAACAAGAATCAGCTCAAAAGTTATCCTGCTCTCTCTGCAATACCTCTGCTGCTCATAGACAGTCAAAGGCCTCTATCTAACCTCTGGTCTACCCTCCAAGCCTCCTATTTCTTTGTGCAATTTTGATTGGCGTCCAGTGCAGCCACTTGTGTGGATTGGCCTCTTCACACACTCACTAACCTATGATCCAACTGTGTAATCCTGAAGGAGATAAATCCTCATCATGGATGAGCTTCCTTTATAGGAAAAATATTCATCCAACTAACAGTACATTGTCCCTTCTCTGATCTCAACTAGGTCTCTGTTTGAACTAACATGCATGAGTTATTCATGAGAGAATCTCTAGTTATTTGAAGTACAACAGTTATATGCTAGCATGCATTAACTAAGTAAACTTACTTAATTTAAACAAACTGTTTAAATCAAATATAACTAGACTTGACTCTGTTAACTGAGCCAACTAATTACTACTCACATTAGAACTCATCCTTATCTCTTTAACTGATGGCTAAATTCCTCAATTAATAGAGAAACTGTTACATGTCCTCACATAGCGTTGCACAAAAATTGTCACTTTGACATTCTGCAATCAATACGAGTCTATCACCACTCATACCTTCCTACTTTGCAAGTCTTAAACCTCAGTTCTTCATGTCAAGCCTTGAAAATAAGGGAAAGACCTTAAAAATCTCTAAAACTCTAGTTTCGCACTTTCTCTTAGCATTACCTGCGGTACCGCACCTATTGGTCATGTCCCCTACGCACCTGACCACTCTGTCTCTGTGTTATGGGTGCAAACCCCTGTAAAAGTTAAAAAGGCGCAAGTATATTCTTAAAAACTCACTTTGAAGTTCATTTTGCTGGAGCTTCTAGAGGAATTCTTGCGGTGGCAAGTTCGCTCCTTAAGGGTTCAGCATGCGCTCCCATACCTTTAGGAGCTAACCCCTTGATGTGAGGAGCTTATCCCCTTGAAGGAGGACTCTATCCCTTCAATGGTGGACCTGTAACCTCCTTCCTTTGCACTATAAAATGAAGCATTGTGCTGGTTACTAAGGGGGTTGAAAGCTGAATATTTTTTAGGGTAAATGGTGCTGGAACTTAGTCTTCCTTATTGAGCTTTTGAGAGGAGAGATTACATACCTTTTGATCTCATTTGGAAGAGAGTGAGGCTTGTCAAAGTAGAGGATATTCATGTTTGGACCCTAGGAAGAGCTTGTACAACATCAAGGCACCAAAGGTTGTAAAGTTCTTCTATTTCAAAGTTAATACAATCAAGTTTATTTTTCTCAATAAGTTGTGTTTTATGGTTTATTTCATGGATTCCTTGATCACCATGATGAACATGATTTATTATATTAGCTATGCATGTGTTATTTGATGTGTGCTTGTTTGTGATTGCAAGTTATTAAAAGGAAACTCTTTTGACGCTGTTGCAGCATGGCTGCCACAAACTAGCGTTGGACTTAAGGTAGGGTCTAAAACACCTCTTTAGTTTTTATTAATGAATCACAATATGTTTAGAGAAAGGTAGATTTGCTTGTCCTGCTTGTTGCTAGATATCTGTTGATACTAGGGAGATTGGTCTTGTCCGCAAGAACAATTTATCTAGCCAACAAATTGGTGACCATACTGGGGATCGAACCCAGAATCTCTGGTTTCGCAGACCATACTGGGGACTGGATTTGATTGTTTAAATTTTCCTTTGTCTTTGACTTGAGAAACTTGATTTTTGTTTCTGGTTTTTGCTTGATGTGTGTGGGATTGGGTAGTTTTTAGGTCCTGGATTGTTTTTTGTTTTTTAGAAATTTTTACGAGGACTACACGTTTTGTTTGTATTACAGTGCGGACCTCTCTGCACTGTTACTTTACTACACAGAGCGGTACTGCACTTGCTGTTATAGGAAACCTGTGGACCCTGTCAAAATTTTTGAAAAAACTAAAATCTTTTCGTCCAGTCAAGTTTAGGTTCTTTTTATTGTTTTTAGTCTCCGCCCAGATCTGCATATATCCTATCAAAAGTCTCTTTTGAATAAGTTCCATTGGTGTTGTGTTTTGGATGAATTTCTAGAAGTTTTGCATGCTTGGATTGGTCTTCACTCGATCTTTGTAGTGACTTCAAGATTAGAAGCCTAAGAAACCTTAGATCACCCTGGTATCTTTTGCCTTCTTGATGAGTTTGGCTGGTTTGTGAGATCTTCCCTTGGTGAGAAATAGATTTCGTTTCTCTTCGCAAATCTTTGAACGAACTTGGTCATAAGTTGTGAATTTCATTTTTATAAAACAAAACATAGCTGGGTGTTTTTTTATTGATTTGCTATTCTGAACGAATTAATCCTTAGTTTATTGAATAACTAAGTAAAACATCCTTAAAAACATTTGAAGCTTTTATTCCGATTAAGTTTTTAGAAGTTAGATCTCAAGATTAGTTTTTCATAGTTTTGAGTGTGTTTTCTAGAAATTTTAGTTTCTCTTTTGAAAGAATTGTTTTCTGTAGTTTTGAGTGTTGAAAAGAAAAGGGATTTATTTTGTGAGCATAATTGGTAGCTTCGTTTTGAGTGTACTGAAAAAGACAAAAAAGTTTTTCTTTTCAATTATACGTTGAAGGAAAGATTTGTTTTTCAAGGAATCACATTCTCAACTCTTTCTTTAGCTAGAGATTCATTGAAAGGAAAAAGAATTGTTTATCATCTTAGGTGCATTTTTTAGTGTTTTTTGAGTCGAGTCTTCACACCATCAAAGTTTCATCTCCATACCTTTTGACTTAAGAAACAACCAATAAAAATAATGCTTAACTAAAATTCATCTAGCAATATTTTTATTTCTAGGGCTCTTATCACCAACATAGCTTAGGCTAGTATCTTGGAGTAGGGAGTAATTAACTCTCCAAGGTAGTTAAAACAAACAAGTAGTTGTATTTTGCGGTAAGAAATAAATCCAATTGTAATTGATATAATCTGGGAAGCTCCTCTTAAAGGAGTCAATCACGAGATCATGTCCGAACCTTTGAGACAATCAAGTCTGTCTCATTGGGAAAGATAGAAGATTTACACGTATTAAAAACGGTAAACCTTGGATTAACCATTGTTGAGGAGCCTGGGGTCACTTTTTGGTAAATCTCGAATTAATCATGTCAAGAAGCCTTCAAGGGGATTGAGCTTTGCTACTTTGCCCTTTCGCGTAGATCGGATCATAGACTGTTCCCCCAGTTGTATTTGTTACTGTTGGTAACCTTAGTGACCATAATCTTAAGATTCTTTCCTAAGGTGACGGTGAAGGACGAATCTCACTATACCTGGAGCAGACGTCGACTAGACTCACTTGGACTCTCTGGGGGGTTATCTTCACTTGAGACGGTTTTTTGAAGAAACTTGTGCCAGTCTGTTTCATTAAGTAGGTTGTTGGGGTAACTATTCCAACCGCCATTTCTGTATTGAATTCTGCGACATTGGATTTCATCACCAACTAGTGTTTTCGGTACGGGAAAGTTACTGTTTGTGTGTGGTTTGAACTCTTAGATTGTTAGGTGTGTGACTCAATTGTTTCGTTCTTTAGAGACTTTAGGTGGTTTTTTTGATATTTTCTTTTTTTGAGTGTGAAGTGATTAAATATTTAATCGTGGCTGAATTACCGAGACAATCACGTAGACTTCGGGGGCAGCCTCCCAAATATACACCAAGTCAGCTTGAAGGGCTAAGAGCTCTTGCCACACCTAGTGGCAGTAGAGTTGGGTCACCAAAGGCCGGAGAATCATCTTTAATTATTCACCATGATTATCAAGTCTCAGCAACAGAGTATATTTCTGAACCAATTTCATTTTCCGAAGTTACTGGTTGCATTTCACCTACTAGTGAATTAATTAAGGAACCTGAAACTGAACCTGCTGCTACTCCATCCTCAGGATTTGCTTCTCCAGTTTCTAGTGGTCCTTGTTCAGCCAAGGTAGGAAGTGTTATTACCCAAAATCTTCCTTCTGGACTCATTTCTATTGAAGAACTCGTTAGTCTAGACGAAGATATAACTCTCCTTGAAAATCAACCAACTATAGAACTTAAGGAGCGTGAATCAATCTTCTATAGTCCTTTTAGAAGTGACGCTTGGTACGTATCTTTGATGAAATTTTTAGAAAATTCGGGTCTTGCTTCTTCACCACCTCGTATTCCCTTTCATCCTATGCCCAGAGGTTATTATCCTCCTTCGAATATGTCAAAACGGTCATCCATGTTTTCCCAAACTCTGGAAACATTTTTATATGGCGGTCCTTCTCTTCCTTGGGGGTATCAGCCACTTTCTGGTACTTTTTCAGGAGCATCTCCTCAACCCATCAAACATGAGGTATCAACTGGTAATAACGGAACTCCACCATTGAGCGTAAAAGAAATTCTTATGATGTTTGGTGCTATTCCAAATCCGCAACCTCAAGCTAATCAGATACCGTCTAGGGGGCAACCTCAAGCTAGTCAGATACTGCCTGGAGGGCAACCTCAAGCTAGTCAATTACCACCTGGGGGGCAACCTCAAGGTAGTCAAATACCGCCTGGGGGGAAACCTCAAGGACAGTACATACCTCAGGGATAGTACATGCCTCAAGGTCAACCCCAGACTCAGTATATGCCTCAAGGTCAACCCCAGTATCAATATATACCTCAAGGTCAACCCCAATTTCAGTACGTGCCTCAAGGTTATCAACCTCAAGGTCAGTACCCAACTCAAGGTTTCCAACCACCCTCTGGTCAACCATTTGTTCAAGGAGTTGGAAATGTACCTTTCAATTATCAGTCCTACACTCAACCTGGTTATGGTCCTCCATATGCTCAACCTGTTATGGGTCCTTACCCCGGAATGAATATGGTGTGGGATCCATCTCAACCTCAACAGATTTTGCAACCCAACGTGCAATTCTCATCTCAAACTGGACAACCTTTGGTTTATGGTTCAACCCAGCAACCTGTCTAGCCTAGTATTCAAACTTCTGCGCCTGATGTAGTTCATCAGTCTGGGCCTAGTCGCCCCGAACTCCGCCTCAAATGACTGCTGCAACTACTGCAACTTCTGTTCAATCTACCCCACCTACTTCTGGAGTATCGATAACTCCGGTTTCTACTATTCCTGTATCAACTCCTTAGACCTCTTTACCCCAGTCTGGACCTACAATTCAGACTTTGGTTCAGATGCCTATAGGAAAACTTGGTCCAAGTACGGTTGTTACAAGTCAACCACAATTCACTTATCAACCGTACCAGGGATAGTATCAATATGCTCCTGCTGTGCAAAATCCAATTTATCAGTATCAACCATACCCTGGGTATACTTATCAACAACCCCAACAACCCCAGTTTGGTTCAGTTAATCTTGGTTTTCCGAGAGGATATAATATTCCCAATGCAAATCCAATTCTAGGTTATCTTGGATATCCTGCTCCTGGAGCTGGGCTTGTGACCCAAGGTTTTCGAGACCCTAACCATCAGTTACCATTTATCGCAACTTTGGATTTACTTGATTTGTCACTACTTACGAATGATCCAATTTACTATCTTCCGTATTGGCCGCCAATGCCTAATAAGTTGCCCAGTGATATCTCGAAGTTTGAAGGTAAGCCAAGAAAGGATCCGTCAAATCATGTGATGACTTATCACCTCTGGTGTGCATCAAATTCCATTATAGATGATTCATTTCGCTTACGACTTTTTCAACGCACTCTAATTGGTCTCGCTTCTAAGTGGTACATTGAGTTGCCACGAAGCTCTTTTTATAATTTTAGTTAGTTAGCTACTTCATTCTTAATTCATTTCCAGTTGCCTGTCAGATATGAAAATGGCACGGAATTATTAACTTCATCAAAATAGTCAACATCTACATATATTTCAGACCATATTCATGAACGGCGACGTCGACAACATTTAGTGAAAGTCTTTATTCCGGATCAAATTTTGGCAGAATGGTTTGTTACATCATTATTACCTAAAATCACTGAGGATGTAGCTAAGGCAAGAGTTATTACTGAAGAGCAAGTAATTGCTCAGGCTCAGTACCTTGACCTCATTTATACGCAGTCAGGTACTTTACACGAAGAAATCCCCGATCTTCCCAAACAAAATCAAATAACTGCAGCTCCTTCAGGGTCTCATGCCGCTGATGGTATGATAGGTTCAATGAGCACCAAGATTAAGAAAAAATCTGCAAAGAATTCTTCTCCTATTATAACTTTACCAGATTCCCTGACAGGAGAATCTTCCGTTGAAATTCCTGCCAATATTCACGTCGTAGAATCATCTGTAGCCAAATCAAAATCCGACGGTAAAAAGAAAGGGAAGAAGAATAATAAACAAAACACAAAAGAGAAACTAGATAAAACTGAATCCACTGATGAGAAACGTAAACCACGCTATCCTTGTCTCATTTGTGATGAGGAGCATTTTACACGAGATTGTCCACATCAAGCTGAGGTTTCGAAAATCATCAAAGGTTCTCAAACGCCTGCTGTCTTGAAGGATCCTTTTCCTAGTCAAGATAGTAAGATGATAGGTTCTTCCTCAAATGCCTCAGAAGAACCAATTATGATGATGTCCCATGTTAGGATTGCGACGCGATCGCAAGATTATGGAAGTAAGAATCATGTTGGTGGTAAGGAAGCAGAATCTTCTAATTCAAACCCATCAACTTCAACTCCTTCTGGTTCTAATCCACTACAGATTGAGAAACCTAACCCAGACTTAGTAATCAAACCGCCTGCTAAAGGTATACTTCGGAAGTCATCTTTCAATCCACATGCGAGAGCTGCTTAGAACTATAACATTGTTGAAGATTTAGCTATATCCCCTTTAGCAATGTCGGCTTTGGAGGTGTTGCAATCATGCCCAGCATAGCGTAAATTGCTATTTTCTGCTATAGGAGCTGTTGATATTCAGGATTCCAATCTTATAATGTTTAATTTAGAAAATAATACACCTCGTCTACCTCATCAAATGGCTTTCTAGATCCCAGTGTTAGTCAAAAACAAACCTTGCTTTCGGACTGTGATTGATGAGGGAGCTTCTACGTATATTATGTCGATTCAGTGTTGGAGATCGCTTGGTTCTCCTACACTCAATCAATCCCCGATGATTTTAAAGGCTTTTTATGGCCGAGGGTTTCATCCTTTTGTCATTTGATAGGATTTACCTATAGGGGTAGAAGGCAAAACTGTAAATCTAGATGGAAGTGGTTGATGCCCCTCTAGATTACAACCTTCTGTTGGGTCGCAGTTGGTCTTACGCTATGACTGTTGTTGTCTCATCGGTCTTTCGGCTTATTAAGTTTCCTCATCATGGAAAGATCATTACAATAGATCAGTTAAATTATTTTTCATTTGACCTAGCCTCTTCTGATAGTATCCAACATGTCGGTAAAACAACTATCCCTTATAAGGATGTTGGGGTGGGATTGATTAAAGATTCTGGTTTACTAGGAACTTTTTCATTTCTTCCTCCTAGCGTATCACCTTCTTTTGCAACCATTCATATGATTTCATCGAACACTCTTGCTTTTGATGATCCTTGGATTGTACCTTCCGATTCTGAAGTGGACTCATTTGGTGATGTAATGTCCTTGAGTCCCTTTGAAGTTGCATATCAGGCGGTACAGTTGTTTTCCGACTCTTGTTCAACCGAAATTGATCCAATGAATGTGGTCCATGGGGAGTTACTTTCAATCTCAACCTCAGATTCAACAGCTCTTTCTGATCTTGTTCATACTGATGAGCAGATTCGTGAACTTTTGTCTGTTGATGATTTACCATGGGAAGATCTTCATCATCGATCTTCATTTTTACCTGAGCTTGATCATTTTGAAAATGATTTCTCATCTATTTTTACCACCGATTATGTCAAGGAACCACAGAATCCATTGCAACATCCTGATTTTGAGTTAAATTTGGGAAATATTTCTTGAACGATTCCTATTGACATTTCAGTGAAACCCGGAATTATTGAAAACATTCATATAGGTGCTTCTTGTATGGACAAGGAAATCCAAACTTATAAAGCCCTATTTCAAGAATTGCACAACGTGTTTGCCTGGTCATATGAAGAAATGTCAGGAATCGATCCATCAACTGTTGTCCATGAAATTAAAACTTACCCAGATGTTAAAACCATTCGACAACGTTTGCGTCAGATACATCCAAGAAAAGTTGTTGCTATTAAAGCTGAAGTTGAGAAATTACTTCGAGCATGTTTCATTTATCCAATTCCCTTAATGGATTGGGTATCGAATATTGTTCATGTTAACAAAAAGCAAGGAACGATAAGAATATGTATTGATTATAGGGATATTAATCAAGCTTGTCCTAAAAACAATTATCCAACCCCCTATATCGATCAAATTATCGATGATTATGCTGGTAGTGAAATATTCTCCTTTATGGATGGTTTTTCTGGTTACAATCAAATTAACATACTCCCTGCTGATCAACCTAAAATGGCTTTCATTTGCCCATGGGGAACATTTGCTTATTGCAAGTTACCATTTGGATTAAAGAACGCCAAAGAAACTTTTCAAAGGGCTATGTCTTACGCATTTCATGACATCAAGCACATTGTGCAGCCTTATCTCGATGATTTACCTGCTCATTCATTACGTAGAGCCGATCATCTCACTCATTTACGAGCCACCTTTATGAGATGTAGGCATTATTGAATTAGGCTGAATCCACACAAATGTGTTTTCTGTATAGAAACGGGTCGTTTACTAAGATTTGTTGTCTCAAAAGCCAGCATTCATGTCAATCCCTTGAAGGTTGAAGCTATCGTCAAATTACCTCCGCCTTTGACTCTTCGCCAACTCCAAAGTTTGCAAGGGAAAGAAAACTTTTTACGTCGATTCATTCCTAACTACGCCAAGATAATGAAAGGGTTTACCAGGTTGTTAAAATAGAATACTCCGTTCTTTTGGGATGAGATAGTTAACAAGTCTTTTGATGCACTTAAACACGCGTTGACCCATGCATCGTTATTGCATCCTCCCAACTACAACTAGGGCTACTTTTTGTACCTCGTTGCTTCTCATTCCACCATTGGGATGGTTTTAGTTTAGGAAGATGAATTCAACGATGAACATGTGATTTACTATCTTAGTCGAACTCTGAATCCGACTGAGCTTAAATATTCGCATGTGGAGAAATTGGCCTTGGAAGTTGTTCAAGTTGTCCAAAGATTTCGTCACTACATCTTATTACGCAAAACCACAATGATTTCTGGCTGTAACCCTATGATGTATATTTTGACTAAACAATTGCTAGGGGGCAAGTATTCCAAATGGATAGTTATCCTGCAGGAATTTGACTTGGAATTTGAAAAATCTAAGGCAAAGAAATCTTTGGTTTTCACGAAACTGATGTGTGATTTCCCGCGTACTGATACCGAAATTGTGGTGGAAGAACCCATTGCGGATGAATCCTTGTGTCTTATCAGTACTCTTGATCCATGGTATGGAGATATAATTGTCTATCTCTAAACCCAATCTTTTCGTCCTGAAATCTCACGATATCAGTGAAGGAAAATATGTTTCCAATCCCAACCATACAATATTATTGGAGATACACTCTATCGTCGTGGAGTGGATTTTGTTTTCCGCCATTGTCTAACTCATGAAGAAGCTGAAAAGGTTCTGAATGACTGCCACTCTGGAGCGTGTGGCGGTCATATGTTTGGGTATGCCACAACCCAAAAGATATTGCGCGTTGGTTATTTCTGGCCATCCTTATTTAAAGATTGTATCAATGTAGTCCGGAAATGCCACAATTGCCAAATTTTTGATCGAAAGATGCGTGCTCCACCTGCTCCTCTCCACCCTATAATTGTCGTTGGTCCTTTCGCAAAGTGTGGTATCGACTTTATTACATGTAACCCTCACTCGGCCGGGGGGCATGCGTATATCATCCTTGCGGTAGATTATTTTACTAAGTAGGCCGAGGCAATGCCTACATTTTCGGCAGACGGCAAAACTGCTGCAATTTTCGTTTTCAATCATATAATTACTAGATTCGGTGTTCCTCAAGCGATTATTATTGATCATGGGAGTCATTTTCGAAACATCATGATGATTGAACTAACAGATCAACTTAGCCTATGTCACGATACTCTACTCCATATTACCCACAAGCCAATGGTCTGGTTGAAGCAATCAATAAAGTTCTAGTCACTGTGATCCAACGAATCATTGGTATTCATTAGTCGAATTAGCATAACATGTTATTTTCAGCACTTTGGGTGTATCAAACCTCAGTCAAAACATCAACAGGTTTCACTCCTTTTCAACTAGTTTACGGGTTGGAAGCAGTGTTACCCATTGAATGCAAAATTCCGTCATTGCAAATAGCCATAGAATTTCTCCCAACCACTTCCGAAGAGGAAAAAAATTTGTTGTACTTAGCTCAGCTAGATGAGAATCGATGTGATGCTACATTAGCAATCGAGACTCATGCAAAACGGATAAAAGCTCAATATGATCGAAATGTTACACCTCGTAATTTTTCGGAAGTAGACCTAGTTTTACTATACGAACAAGCAAACGATAAGTTAGGGGCTGGAAAATTCGTACCCATGTGACATGGTCCTTTTGTTGTTAAGTTTAAGCTGACCAAAGGGGCCTATGAATTAGTAGATTTTAACGGTGTCTCTTTAGGTAGACCCAGAAATGGGCTTTATCTAAAAAGATATTATGCTTAGAGTTTGGTGTGGAGATTTTTGTTAGAATAGTTTCTTTCTAGCTGGTATGTTTTAGATTAGAAAGTGTGCCTAGTTTAGAGAGTGTTTTATCATTATTCCTGCTTATCTTGATTTTAATCTTGATATTGCAGATGTCGACATCTTCTCAAACATACATTGGTTTTTCTGATGGTGCTTGTCATAGTACACAGAATATTTCTTCCACAGCTTGGGTTATCTATTCGCCCTCTGACGAGTTAGTATCTATGCATGGGGTAAGCCTCGGTCAAACAACAAAGAACATTGCAGAGTATAGTGCAGTGATTGAGTTATTATCTGAATCCATCTCATTTGGGATTCGGAGTTTGATTGTTAGGCTAGATTCTGAACTCGTTGTATTACAGCTTAACAGGGTTTATGCCATTAGAAACCCTGTGTTATTAAGATTATTTTTGAGAGTTCGTCTCTTGGAACGTGAATTTGACTACATTGAATAGCAACATATTCCAGGATATTTAAATACATTGGCAGATAAAGTTGCTTCTCGAATGTTAAGTAGACATTTGCAATAATCAAGACAGTAAATTTAAAAACATTCCATAAACATGTTATACAAGATAGCTAGTAATAGTGATATATCATAGCATAGAAGTGTATCAAATATACATCGTCTTCGATCATAGGTTGAAAAACACCTTATGATCGGCAAAAATGATAACACAAAAAGATATAAAATGTCATATGAAATCGACAAGGGCGATCATCCTATCCCTGATGATGATCACGACAAGAAACCACTGCTCGGGCCACCCTACAAAGGAACCTCCTAAAAGGTCCTGGGACCCCAATCACATAGCGTTGTAGCCTAAGAGGAATATCATCTATACTAGTCTCTGGGATATTTACTGTCAAACGCTCTAGATGATGCTCCAATTTGGTCAGGGTCTCTGCTGATTGGTCCTGTGGGGCCGGTGTCGCAGCAGCAGGGTGTCTTCTCTCATATGGCAGGAGAGCGGCTGGTCACTGTGGACCCACATCTGCATTTAAAATATTTTACTATCAGTTTTGGATGATTTAAAAAAAAAAAATTAGTTTAAAATTGAGGAAATGTTGAAAATAATTTTACCTGAATCATCCCATTACTCTCCTGGTGGAAGAGCCATGTCTGGATCACCACGATAATCCATCCCAGCATATGGAAAGTCCTAAATCATGAAAATTTGGTTCTCCAACCAATGAAAATACTCTGGTTGAAATCAGGCAACCTTTGTACCCTCCTCGGGATGACGGGCCATGATTGCAACCCAGCGCATAAGCTTGGGATCTTGGGGAAGTCCAGCCTCAACGGAAAGATGCTGTGGGACCAACATAGGGACCCTCTCTAGGCCAAAGCTCACAACTAAGAAACCATATCCAAAGTTCTTTAGTTGTCCGTTCTTTGCCCTAGTCAGCTGACCTTTCACATTCGCCAACACAGCATCGCACTAGTTGAAGATGGTGCCTCAGAAGCAGTCTATTGCCATGCGCATTTGGGAACCGGTAGCTAGATGCAATGTTGTACTCCTTCATAGTCTGGTGATATTAAATGTGATCACTTTAAGTTCGGGACAGGAGATAGTCTTAATATCTATCTGTTTGTCCGCAATTTGGACATTACAAAACTCTAGTCAAAGACTAGCGACAGACTGACCACCTAGCCTAGTCTCGAATAGAGATAATCCTTCGCCTCTCTTAAGCAAACCAGTCAGGAAATAAATGTCCTCTGGCTTGATTTTGAGCCGGTGGCCACCAATTATGAAACACTAGTCCTGTGTGCTCCACCTGTCTACCAGCCATTGCAGAAAGTCTACCTGAGCCCTCATGCCGGGTATGGCCCGGAATTTCAATAGTCTACATGCTCTTAATGCCTGTATTGAAGGTGGATGAATTAATGCGGCTTGATCCACATCTTCGTGTTCCTGTTCCCGCCAAACGAGCATCTTGTATATCTACATTGCAAAAAAGAGGATTAGAACGTTAGAATTTCAAAATTTTTGGGTAGAAATGGAAAAATTAGGTTTTAAAAAAACGTATTTCACGGGGTCCACACCCTCTAGTTATGGACAGTGTGTAGGTTCGCACTATTCCTTAAGAGCAGGTGCGGGACCCCGACTTTTTCCTGTATATGAAAAAGTCAGGGTTCACAGGGGCCACATGCTGCGCTTGTGGACCCCCCGCAAGTGATTTTTTAACCAAATTTTTCCTAAAAAAATCAATTTTAAAGCCCTAAAATGAAAATTAAATGGTTGAAATGCAAGATAAGGATGATGTGGATTACCTGGAGAGGACGGTTCTCGATTCCAACAGTCGGATTTTCCGCAATCTTCACAGGAAGTTTCTTACCAAAAGCTCTTACTTTTCACTCTGAAGTCAAACGATAAAAATGAATTTACAAAAGCCCTTTTTATAATTTTTTTTGGATAAATGAATTTTTAATTTGTTTATTTTTCACTTTAAAAAGGTCACTTTTGATGCATTTTTATTTATTTTAAACAGATATGAGTAATGTTTTGATTTTTTGTGCAGAATATTGGGTTTTCAGGGAGAATTGATCATTTTCAACAAAGAGCATACTTTTTCACCTTTTCAGACTCTTTCAAAATTTACGAAAAGGTGAAACATAGGAGTCCTCTTTAAGCTCTTTTCTGACTCGTAAAATATGAAAAGATTGCCGAGTTTTTCTTTTTAAACTCGTTAAAACGGAATTAAAAGGACGGTCCACTTACAACTCTTTTCTGACCGTATAAACATGAAAAGGTTGCCGGATTTTTGTCGTTTCAAGTTTGATATTGGTAATAAAATGACATGTTTTCGATCGCTTTTTTACTTTTTCAGATTGAAGGCACTAATTATGAAAAGTACTCCTCGATCGTAATGGTCGAGCGGTTCTCTCAAGTATTATTTTATACTCTTTCGGGCTTGGGGGACACAAATTTACGAAAAAGGACAACCATGGAGTTTTATTAAGTTTTTCTTCTGACTCCCTAAAATTGAAAAACACCGAGTTTCTGCTATACTGGACTCGTTAAAATTTAACAATAAAGGACTTGTTCAATTCCAAATAGGAACGGACCACTCCTTCTTAGGGTTCGAATTTTAAACTAAGTTGGACTCATCCGAAGGATGAGCTTATAATCAAGCAAATGTTATCCTCCTCATGTTTGTCAAAAATAAAGAGGTACTTGCCAGAAATGGTGGGGGAAAAGAGAGAAAAATGAACCTATTTGTTATACTTTGTGTTTAAAAAAGCAGTTAAACACTCTTGAACATGACACTTTTTGTTCACCTGGGTTGGGAAATCCTTTGCCTAACTGTTAATCAAACGATATTGAAAGTCTTCAACCGGTTTCTAGGTATTAGCTTTGGATCAATTGTCACCAAACCAGCTGCAGTGTCGTTATGTGTTCAAGAGGCCAGTTCAAATAAACCATTCATTTGCAAAACATCTGTCATCCATCTTGACCATCCTTGAGTTAGTCCTTGCCAAGTATATTTCTTCAAAACTTGATCTATGATTTCGTGTTGTGGGCTTGCCTATGACGGATCGCTTTCTATCGACTCCAACTCATTATTTAGAAAGATGATCTAGAAATTGTCAGTACCTTGGAATCTTCATGCCTCAACGGCAGGTTTCTCACCTTTGACGACAGGTTGCATCATTGACCTTCGATCAAAGGATTCTGTGATGTATTCAACATCGACTCATTTATTCACATTTCATGGATTGTACTGAGTACTTTGAGGGCCATTGACATTACTGGTGATTCCTCTCACACTTGTTAACAGTTTACATCATTGACTGGTAATCAAGTGGTTTCTACCATGTTCGACTTCGACACATTCATTCACATGGATAGAATTGTACTAGTTCGGGAAGCAGAAATCAAGACCCTGGATCTTGTTTCCACCATCCAGGGTGTGAGAAATTTTTTTATTCATTATACAGTGGACTATTCGTAAACAGATGGCTGCACCCATACTGTGTCTACATATGTCTATACTTGTGATGTATTACAAAATCATTCCTGTATTAGAGAAATTTAGATAGTTCTCTAGTCAGTTTTGATCTGAGGATGGGAATGCCTACCTCAGCGATGATATGTTCATATATATATTTTGCATTGAATTTTTTACAGGTTCCGACCGGGGTATCCACAGGAAGATCCTTGAAATGATAAAGTACTTCACTCTTCTTAGATGACAAAACCATCCTCATCTATTACAGACTTCGCACTTTAGGGGGCAATCTGTTGCACAAAAATTGTCACTTTAACATTCTGCAATCAATATGAGTCTATCACCACTCATACCTTCCTCCTTTGCAAGTCTTAAACCTCAGTTCTTCATGTCAAGCCTTGAAAATAAGAGAAAGACCTCAAAAATCTCTAAAACTCTGGTTTCATACTTTCTCTTAGCATTACCTGTGGTACCACACCTATTGGTCATGTCCCCTACGCACCTGATAGCTCTATCTCTATGTTATGGGTGCGAACCCCTGTAAAAGTTAAAAAGGCGCAAGTATATTCTTAAAAACTCACTTTGAGTCATTTCTGGAAGCTTCTAAAGGGAATCTTGCGGTGGCAAGTTCGCTCCTTAAGGGTTCATGCATCCCATACCTTTAGGAGCTAACCCCTTGATGTGAGGAGCTTATCCCCTTGAAGGAGGACTCTATCCCTTCAATGGTGGACTTGTAACCTCCTTCCTTTGCACTATAAAATGAAGCATTGGGCTGGTTACTAAGGGGCTTGAAAGCTGATATTTTTTAGCGTAAATGCTGTTGGAACTTAGTCTTCCTTATTGAGCTTTTGGGAGGAGAGATTACATACCTTTTGATCTCATTTGGAAGAGAGTGAGGCTTGTCAAGGTAGAGGAGATTCCTGTTTGGACCCTAGGAAGAGCTTGTATAGCATCAAGGCACCAAAGGTTGTAAAGTTCTTCTATTTAAAAGTTAATACAATCAAGTTTATTTATCCCAATACGCTGTGTTTTATGGTTTATTTCATGGATTCCTTGATCACTATGATGAACATGATTTATTATATTAGCTATGCAGGTGTTATTTGATGTGTGCTTGTTTGTGATTACAGGTTATTAAAAGGAAACTCTTTTGAAGTTGTTGGAGCATGGCTACCACAAACTAGTGTTGGACTTAAGGTAGAGTCTAAAACACCTCTTTAGTTTTTATTAATGAATCACAATATGTTTAGAGAAAGGTAGATTTGCTTGTCCTGCTTATTGCTAGATATCTCTTGATACTAGGGAGATCGGTCTTGTCCGCAAGAATGATTTATCCGGCCAACACATAGACTTCAAGTTTGTTTTTCCTTAACTAATTAGCTCAAGATGAATTAATTAATTAATTTACAAACTGCTATTAATATCAAATTCGAATTTTACTTCCTATTTTTAGTCCAGGGACTGAATAAAATTGGAATCCATCCTGAACTGCTAAAAATAGAATTCTATTTTTAGCACTTCCATTTTTCATTCCCTGTTGCCCAATCCAGCACTGGTACCCAAAATGCCATTTTTAGTAGTGCTATTTTTAGTACTTCTATTTTTAGCATTTCTTGTTGCCATTTTCAACAGATCTATGGTCTCCCCGAGATCCACAAGGAAGGGGTCCCTCTTCGCCTCATTGTCAATACTATTGGTGGGCCTAGTTATCTTTTAGCGAAATTTCTTGCTAATAAGCTCGAACCTCTCGTTGGCCTGTCTGAATCCTTTGTTAAATATTCATCTTCGTTCATTAACGAGTTAAAGGATTTTAGATTTGACCCTGAGGATCAGTTGGTGAGTTTTGATGTGGTCTCCTTATTCACTAATATCCCCATTAATGAGGCCATTGATGTTATCAATTGTATCACTGATCCCGATGCTACTTTTTAAGTTAAGATTTGTCTCACCTCTACTTTCTTTAGTTTTGACAGTGAATTCTATGAGCAAACCTGCGGTGTGGCTATGGGTTCTTCCCTTTACCCCATTGTGGCCAATCTCTTCATGGAGCATTTTGAATCCAAAGCCTTGTCTTTGGCTCTTTACCAACCCAAACTTTGGAAAAGGTTTGTGGATGACACTTGTGTCGTCTAGTCTCATGGTAAAGAGTAGTTGGAGCTATTTTACCATCATCTTAATAGTCAATCGAGTCACATAAAGTTCACCATGGATTTTGAAGTTGATGGTAGCTTGCCTTTTCTTGATGTTCTTATCTCAAAGAAAGATGACGGTTCTTTTTCTCATCAAGTTTCTTGGAAGAAAACTCACACAGAGCAATATCTCCATGCTAGTTCCCATCATTTTCTTGCTCAAAAGCTAGGCATTCTCAACACCTTAGCCACTCGGGCATTGCGAGTTTATAATTAAAATCACCTTGAAGATGAGAAAACCCACCTCCGTAAAGTTTTAAATAAGGATGGTTATAGTAGGTCTCAAGGTCTTAGAGCTTTTCTAAATGTTGAAAAAGGTCCTAAGAGGAAGATTGACCCCGAGGATTGGTCTTCTGGTGTTCATCTTCTTTTTATTCAAGGGACCACAGATAAAATCGCTAGGATCTTGAGGAAACATAAGATTCATTCTTCTTTTAGACCCCTTAACACTATCCGGAGTGCTCTTCATTCTATTAAGGACCCGATTAACCCCAAGGATGGAAAGCGTGTTTACATCATTCCTTATTTGTGTGGAACTCCTTATATTGGTGAAACCGGTCAATCCATAAACCAAAGGATTTGTGAACACACTGCCAACATCAAGCATGAAAGATCTCGCTCCTCCACTTTGGCAGAGCATGCAGAAAAAACCAATCATCACATCTGATTGGAAGAGGTTAAGGTCATTACGAGGATTGACCATTTTCATCATCGTATTAGGGAGGCCTTAGAAATTGAAAAGAGACCTGTTAATTTAAATAGAGATGATGGCTGGAGTATCAGAAGATGCTGGATCCTTGTGCTTTCTTCCTAAATTTTTTTTTTTTTTTTTTTAATTTTTTCTCTCTGAATTTTATTACTTTTTAATATAATTACTTGTTAGGATATTCTAACACATAACAAATAATTAAGTATAACTTGGTCTAGTGTAGAGTTAGGTAAAGTGTGTTTCTTTACTATGTACTTTTGTAACTTACAATCCAACGGTCACGATATGTAGTGATCCGATGGTTCATTTTCTCCTCGGTATTACCAACACTTGATCCATGGCTTAGCACTCGATTGGTCCATGATCTCTATTTAAAGAGCATGGAGGGTCATTTGTAGGTTACCTGTTCATGAGAGAAGCTTATGTAAAATTTCATTCTTTTATTAATAAATTGCCTGAAGTGCCTGCGTTGGCTTAGGTCGTGGACTGTTTCCCTCTTTGAGGGTTTTAACCACGTCAAAAATACTGGTGTATTGATATGTGATTTGTTTGTGAGCAGTGTCCTTTGGTGTTTCGTCTGAGGAACTTACCCTGTAAATTCCTACATGGTATCAGAGCTATTTGAGGGCCGTGTCCGTTGGTGATCCAAATCTGAAGCTGGTAGAACTGCATCCGATTGTCGTTTCCTAGATCTACTATTTCTGACAACTTTCGGGCCAAAAGCACTGCTCTATTGTGTTAGGAGCATCTGTTCTAGTGAAGAACCCCTTTCGTTTCATGCGAAAAGGTTTCTGGTAGCCCTATCTATGTCATTTTTAAGATCTGGAGGTATACAATGTTTATTTGCAGTTTCTAGTTATTTTCTCTTTGTTTATTATTTCAGTTTATTTAGCTTTTTTTTTTATTACCTGATCTATACCTTTCATTTCTGCGTATGCTCTTTGCCCTGCGACTCTGTGCAATCTGGGCAAATCAGAAACAGAGATGAAGGATTTTTCTCATGCGTATGCTCTTTTCCGCTGCGCCTTAGTGTGATCTCGGAAAATCAGAAACATTGAGGAAAATATTCAGTTTTCGGATAAAGCTAACCTCGAGCCGTAAGGCTTGTTTGTGTTTATATGTCTGTGTTGGGTTTTGTGTTTTTTGTTTTGTAGGGAAAAAGAGCTTTCTCAAGAAAGCACGCAACCCAAAGCTTCAATGACTAAACCACCCCCCAAACCCCTTCCTCTTTTCCAAAAATTACTAAACTTTTAGTTTAGCTCACTTGGTCCAAAGCTAATTTATGAGAGTAGAGGTCTTGAGTTCAAGTCTTCTTTTTGTTGAGCTACTTAGATTAAGTTTGGAAAGGGGGCGGATTTTTTTTTAACATTATCATTCATTTCCGCACATTCCTGCACTTCGTCGGCATCTTCATCAAGTTTTCTTCAAAAAGCCATAACTTCTTCATCCGGAAGCCGTTTTCAGAGCCGTTTTTTTTGAACTAGCCTAATTTTTCGAGATCTTTCGATTGGAACACTTAGTTTCAGCATATATAGCTTCAATTTCTATTAAAATGGAAAGTCCATGCCAAATTATTCTTGACAGCACCAGCTACTTCCAATGGTGGTCCTACATTGTGGATTTACTTAGAAGTAAAGGTCTTTATAGAATAGCCACAGGCCAAGAAACCAAACCGAAAGATGAAGATAAGGCAGCTAAATGGGAAAATAGGCAAGATCAAGCACGTGGGTTGATAGCGATGTCTATTTCTCCAGATCTTAGATTCCATATTGCAGAACTTGATACTCCTGATGAAGCAATGAAACAAATTACTAAAGTTTTTGGAATAAAAAATGAACTTAGAGCCCATTAACTCGAAAATGAGTTGCTTACATCGGACCCAATAATTTTTCTTGCATTGAAGATTTTTTGTCCAAGTTCAAGACCCTTAGACTTCTCTTGGAAGGTGTTAAGGTTAAAAAAGAAGATAGTAACCTTATCTATTCCATTCTTACTAAGTTGGGACCAGCCTACTCTGTGTTTGTTTCCACCTTCCATTCTACAAGAGAAGTCTTCATTTCTCAAGGACAAGACTACAAGTCCCCTTCCTTTGATTCTTTTTGTGATTCTTTAATAAGAGAACAAGAAAAACTCTCACACTTTGGTCTTCTTAATCTTGGAAAATCTTCTAAGAAAGCGTTAGCCGCCCAACAACAACCAAATTCAAAGAATCCTAAGAAGTTGTATCTTAAAAGGAATGGTCCTAAACTAAACAAGGGTCCTAACCAATTTCAGCCTCAAAATGAAAAATCATTTCAACAAAATGATAAAGCAAATAAAAACAAAGGGAAGAAGACTGATAGACATTGCCACTTTTGTAATCGAGATGGCCACTTAGAATCCAAATGCTTTAAGAAGATGGAAGCCTTGGAAGTAGCAATGAAGAAGCTAAACATCCATTTGGAGCACTCTTCAACTTCAACTTCATCTTCAGGAATGGCACTTTCTGCATGTGGTTGTCAAGCATCTCGGTCTGGCTATGCACTAAATGTATCTTCTTCCTCTCATTCTCATGAGTGGATCATTGATTCTGGAGCTTCTTATCACATGTCCAAAAACAAAGCCATGTTTTCTTCTTGAAATGATTGTAACACCAAAAATATATATGTTGGTGATGATAGATCTCTTAGTGTTGTAGGGACTGGAATTGTTCATATAGACAATGGTCAATTTATTGATGTATTATGTGTTCCAACCTTATCTTCAACCTTCTATCTGTATATCAGATAACTCATTCAGGTGAAGGTAAAATCGTTGAATTTTCACCTCACGATGTTGTAATTAAGGATCTAAGAGATCCTAGACAGATTTTAGCTACTGCCATTGCTGATGATTCTACAAGGTTGTATAAGTTTCACAACTTTGGGTCATCAAATCTTCCCTCAGTATTTGTTGCTCATAATGATGAAGTGAGCAAACTTTGGCATGAGCGATTTCGTCACTTAAACTATCGCTCCCTTCAGCATCTATGTAAAGAAAATATGGTGACAGGTCTTCCTATGGTATCTTGCAGAGATGGTGTTTGTTCCGGATGTGTACTCGGAAAACATCATCGGGACAGTTTTGAAAAACGTGCCTCTTGGCACGCCTCGGCCCCTCTACAGCTTGTGCATAGTGATTTATGTGGGTCCACTTCCAGTTG
>APFE030155090.1:0-13945 GCA_000404065.3 Pinus taeda | reverse complement strand
GGTTCACTACGTCGGTTAGTCGTGGAAAGAATATAACACAACCCAACATGATATATTCTTACTAATGAAGTAAATGGCATAAGGTAACTTGTCATCTATTTGGCCTAGAGCTGCTCTTATCGCTTTGTGAGAGGCATCAACATGGATATGGAAAGGAAGGGCCCAATTTGGGCCTTAGAGAATAGGTGTAGTGATCAACTTGTCCTTCACGGTATCCAAGGCCTCTTGAAAGCTTTATGAACATAAAAATTCAAAGTCTTTGGCCAATAGCCCAAACAAAGGAGAAGCTAACTTGCTAAAGTCTTTTATAAATCTCCTATAGTATCCATCTAAACCTAGAAAACTTCTGTCATCCCTCTGTTTTTGCGGAGGTGGGACCCTCTGGATGATGGCTATCTTATTTGGGTCCACCTATAGTCCTTTCTGGGATATTGAGTGACCTAGAACAGTCCCTGAAGTCATCAAGAACTCACATTTTTTCGGGACTAAGGGACAAGTTCATTTCAATGGATTTGTTTAGCACCTTACCCAAGTTGGGCAGAGCCTCCTGGAAGTCACACCCATAGGGTGTAAAATCATCCATATAAATTTCTACTACATCATGGACTAGCTCGGCAAAGATACTCGGGACTGCTCTCTGGAAAGTGGCAGGGGCATTACATAGGCCAAAAGGAAGGGTCCTATAAGTAAAAGTACCCCAGGGATAGGTGAAGGTGGTTTTATCTTGGTCTTCCAGGCTAATCTGGATTTGATTGTATCCGTTGAACCCATCTAGGATTGAGAAAAAAAAATTCCCTGGCATGGCATCTAGCACTTGGTCAATGAAAGGTAGAGGGAAATGGTCCTTCTTTGTTTCTTTGTTTAACTCTTTGTAATCGACACAAATCCTCCACTTCCCATTTTTCTTTGGAACCAACACCAAAGGAGAAACCCACTCACTGTCTGAGATATGGTAATTGAATCCTGCATCCAGCAGCTTTTGTAGTTCTTCTTTGACTATATCCTTGAGGGTTGGATTCATTCTCCTCTATGGTTGTCAAAGTGGTTTGCAACCTTATTTGATATAAATGTGGTGAGTACACACCAAGGGGTGCGCTCCCTTCATTTCCTTGTAACTCCAAGCAAAGGCATCCAAATCTTCCCTTAGCATGTTGCACAATTTTTCTTCTTGGTGTACAGAAAGAGAGAGATGAATTTTCAAAGTTCTTTTAGGGCTAAATTCTATGGTTTTGACATGGATAGGGTTTGAATAAGCTAAGTATAGATCAATCTAATGGTTGCTTTTGGGGTTCCTTTACTACTTCCTCTAAGGACAAAGTGTTAGGAGTTGGACTTTGGAGTATGTGTTCAATCAAATCATCCCCATCCAGTTGTCCTCCTCCCATGGTTGTTTCTAAGGTATAGAGTTGGGTTGAGTAGACTTCATATTCTTCCTCCTCTTCTAGCCATAAAGGTAAGTCATGTTCTAGAGATGGCTGAGTAGGAGGGTACAAGACTAACTGCTTGGACATATGCCCATTTTTTATAGTCATATTTCCAACCCTGCAGTCGATGTAGGCATCGACAGTGGCTAACTAAGGCCTCTTGAGTATGAGAGGATAACCAGTAAGCTTGGCCTTAGGTTGGAGAACTAGGAAGTCTGCAGGGTACTCCCAAGAGTCAATGGAGACCATCACATCCTTAAAAATCCCCTTAGGGGTCAATGTGGAACGGTCTGTAAGTTGCAAGACTGTGTGGTCTTTCTTAATGAGCCCTGGAGATGGACCTTGAGCATGGTGTCCTTAGTCATACATTAATGGCAGCCCCAAGGTCAATCAAAGTGTGTGGGACATTGGTGCCATTGATGTGCACATCTACTACAAGGCTTCCAGGGTCCAAATACTTTGGGAAAATTACCTGCCCCAACGTTAAGTTGGACAACTGTCCAATGACATTAATGTTAGGGGTGTCTCTTTTTCGCCTCCCTGGGTGTTTGAAACACTTCTCTTTAATCAACTTGTTGTAAATAGGTACATCCTTGATGGCTTCGAGAAGTAGAATTTTGACACATAGATTTTTCAATTCACCCATAAGCTCATTCTCTTTTGGGGTAGGTTGGACTAGATGAGTTAATCTCTCAGGAAAGAGTGGTGGATTCACCTTAGGCATGCTTTCCTCTCTTTCCTCCTCACTCTCCCTAGGTGGAGGTGGAGGTTGGTTGTCTGGGAGTACTTTCTTAGATCTCAGGTTGATTTCTTGAATCTCCACAGCATAAGTAGGGTAGGATGTCTCTCCATTGTACACTTGTTGTGCCTGTTTGTTGTTTAGGTTCAGATTTAGTTGGGCAGGCATCTGAGGTTGTTTAGGTGGAGCAGGGTGTAAAAGTTATGGTTGAGTAGGAGGTGAAGGCAAAAGCTGGAGCATTGTTGTATGGGGGCCTCCACCCCTGGGGTGGTGCATTCCACTGAGGTTGTGGTGGAGTATACGGCTGAAATGATTGGCTGGTTGTTTGGGAATGGTACTGAGGTGAAAAATAATAAGGAGGAGGTGTAGACCAGGAGGGATGAGCAGGGGGGCCCCAAGAGGGAATGGATTTGTTCTGGTTAGGGTTGTAATATGCATGGGATGACCCTTGTATGCCCTGCTGGTATGGTCGAGGCCCATGAGGTCTCCTTTGATTTATGTAGCAGAGTTGTTCAGTCACCCCTTCAGTTCCCTGACACACAACTTTTAGTCCAGGTATAGAAGGGCACTTGTATGTGGAGTGATTTTCTTCACAGGCCGAGCAGATTTCAATCAGATTTAATGGACATTCATTCCTAGGGTGCCTCCTTGTGCATCAAGGGCAGAAGATGGCTAATGCTCAATCTGCTTCCTCCTGCTTTCTCTTTATGGGCATAGTGTCCATCTGCAAGGCAAGGGTTTGCAACATTTCATTCTTGAAATCTTCTAGCATATTTCCAATTTCACCTTTTATGGATGTGTTGGAAGAGGATGAGTTGGTCATTGGTTGACTACCCCTACCCTTTTTCCTAACTGCCCTAAAATGATTCCTAAAGACAGTCTTGATATCTTCTTTGGGTAGCTGGTAGATGTCCCCTCCTGCTAGCAGGTTTAGGGTATCCAAAAGATCTTCCCTTACCCCTCGAAGTAGGACTAGCTTCAGTGACTCAGGATCAAGTGTGTACCTAGCCCTTTTGTAGCTAAGCTGGAATCTTTTTTCATAATCCTCTAGGGACTCATCATGCTCTAAGGTCATCCTAAAGATTTATTCTTTAGTGTCTCTAGACCTGTAGTAGTCTCAATACTTGTTGTTGAAGGCTTGCTGCATCTGAGACCAATTTGTGATGCTATCCCTAGGTAAACCCATGAACTAGCTCAGAGTAGCATCCTTGAGAGTGGATGGGAATAGTTTCAACTTCTGCTCATCAGTGGTGTAATCACAAGTTTTACATATGACAACAAACTCAAACAAGAAAGTGTCTGGATCTTCTGAGGTTAGGCCATGGAAATGAGGAAGAGCAAAGGGGCTTATGTTTTTCATCTTGGTATCCCCATTATTTTCTCTGATGGGAGAGGCACCCTCAGTTCTTTCTCTATCTCCTCTATCAATTCTATTTTCATCCATTAGGTTAGTTGGAATGGGTTCTCCTTCTTCTTCTCCCCCTGTGAGCTCTTCAAAAATCTATGGTTGTTCACCCAAGGGGTCCTCCAATTCACAACCACTGAAGAAGAGGGAAGGTTGGCTATTTGAAGTGGTGGGGGTATTTGGTAGAATTTTTTCCTAAGTTATCCCTATTCCTGCGAGGCATGAAAGAAGTATTTTTCTTTTGTGTTTTTTTTCAAGCTTTGAGACTAATTGCAGAATTGAAATCACAAACTAAATGAAAACTAATTGCTTGAATGAAATATCACTTGCAGAATGGAAAAGAAAGCAAACTAACTTACAATTACTTTTGCAGAAATGAAACTAAAAGCAGAATGTCAGAGATAAGAAATGGAAGAAAGAGAGTAGAAATCACATCTTACTCAGACAACTCCTTGGCAACGATGCCAAAAAGTGATGAGCATGAGTATTGCAGTAAGAACACTGCAACTTCTGGACCTACTAAATTTACTTTATCAACTCGGGGTTCGTACAAACTTGGAGGTGACAGTGTTGTATACACAAGTAGATGTGATGGGTCCGCTCTTTGTCACTGCTAAGCTGGTGATAGACCACTATGGTTTCTCAAACCAACCTTCTATTGATTCAGAAGAAGCTTGATTACCAATGAGAAAAAGGGAAAATTACACTAAATGAAATCTTGTCTACTGTAGTAAGGGAAAAGATTGAAATCAAATGCTTAAACACACCATTAATCTAACTAAATGCTAAGAGGTTTTGCTTCAAAAGAATGCTAAGTTAACATGTGTGTAATCCTACTATCCTAGGCATGCACTTTGAAACATCCAAACATTCTATTGTTTTGCATGTAAATAAACATAATAACTCTTTTTCCTTTTGGTATTTTTTTTGTGAAAATGTGAACGCTAACTTCTCTTGGTGATGTGGTAGGTGGATTAGGGATGATGGTGAATGGTCAGATGGCTTGGGAGGCAATTAGGGTTCTTCTCCTATCTTCCTAGGTGCTTTTCCCACAATTTAGCCTCAAAACAGGCCACTACAGGTCGACCTACAAGATGTCCTAATGCCTCCTTTAGGATGTCCTAATGCTCCTACAAGATCCCCTATATTCCTACAGGATATGGCCGAGAGTGGGAGGAGGGATTTAGAAGGTGGTGTAGGGCTTAGGGAAGGTGAATGGTGGGTGAAATGAGGCAAAGGAGTGGCTAGGACTCCTTCAGAGCTCAAAATAGATCTTGTGAGATGGTTGGATTTGCTCAACAAGCTTGGAGAAGTGTTCTTATGGAATGATGAACTTGGTGAGGGACTTAGTGGAAAAAAGTGATAATCATGGATGGATGAGGTTAGGATGGGGTTGATGGTCATAAAATCTCTCTGCACTGCTAAAACTCCTGCACTACTGAAATCATTAACATTTATCCGTGAATCATGTTAATCAAAAAAGATTTTCAATTAACTAAAGAAAAATAAAATTTCATTATCTAGTTGCCTATCTCATGCATGGGAAAAATTGTAGAATAATGTGAAGCCTGTTGGCTGGTTGGGGCCTGACCCAGGTTCGAAGTTAATTAGCCAAACAAATCCTTGTACTACTTGCCCTTTCGGCAATAGTCCATGGAGTGCGGACTAAGGTCTCACCCGAAGTAGTATGGGGGGGGGGGTGGTGTTGGAACCATGTTTCTGCACCCTTGATATGTCTGAGGGTTTGATGGGGTCCAACCACTAGTCCCTTTGCGCAGGTTACTTCGCGCACTTCCCTGTCCCTCATGCCTTGATATACTTGCCTTTGCACAACCCTAACCAGGGGCTGTGGAGTTTCCGCGTTGCTGGAGCAATGCTCTGCACTATTTCCCTAAGTCCCACCTGAGATCTTACTTATCTTCCTACACCGGTTAGTTATCTTTGTGTAAATGGATGCCTTATGTTATATTTATTTATACAACACATTTATATGAGTTCACGCAGTAAATAAATAGTAAACTTGCAATTTATACCCAATAATACATAAAACAGGAAAAGATACACAGAAATATGATAAAACTTCTCTTTATTACTGCATACAACAGACTCGACCTGCCTTGCACATTCAGCTATAGGGGTCTACGCACTCAGTTGCAGACTACTAGGCCTCTGCACACACAGTTGCAGGGGTCTACGCACTCAGTTGCAGACTACTAGGCTTCTGTGCACACAGTTGCAGGGCTCTACGCACTCAGTTGCAGACTACTAGGCCTCTGCGCACACAACTGTAGAGCCTTCTACTACTCTACGACCCATAGACACAATCTCCACTTTTACTCAATCTCTTAGACTCATCATGCTTCTACCTTTTTCTTCTATTGATGATTTCTACACTTAGAGCCTCGCTCTATTTATACAATCCCATGGTCCGTGGACCATGGCTGGATCTCTCAAGAGGACATTACATTACCAAAACAAGGGCAGACAACCCTGTGACTCTATTATGACTTCATGCTCCATGCCCACAAATCGCGGAGCCTTTAGAATGGACTTGGTCAAAGCTTGGGCTTTAAGCCCCAAAACATGCCTTAGGGGGATTCCACGCCCAGCAGGCGCCCAACACAAACATCGTGACTTGCCCTTAAGTCACTCTGTTGGTGCAGAGATCTTCGCGCGGAGTCCCTCCAACTTTTCTCAAACCGCTGCAAGGTCGGCAGCACACTGAGCGGCTACCTGTTGAATCTCTTGTACCCGTTGTTCTGAGACTGCAATGTCGGAACTACTTCCCTGCATCTATTCCTGCATCCCCTACATTTGTGTGATCTTGCCTTCAATTGTTGTCGTAATGGTGAAGGCCTCGTCAATCCAAGGTTGAACATGCGCCTTCAGAACTACTTCTCTGTGTCGTGTGGTGTCCACTTGCTCTTTCCACGCTTTGGCTTGTTGCATTCGCACGAGCCTCTGAGTGAGGGCCATTGCCTGTGCGGTCCCTTTGATGTTGTCATACTACTGTTAGAGTTCACGCGCCTTGGTCTCTAAGCGTTGGATGTTGGGGTCCTCCTACAGGTTCGTGAGGACCTTAAATGACTCCTCCAACATTCTGGTACAGTCCCTTACTGCGCTATCGATCTCTTCCAGCACTGATGTAATAGCATTAGCGCATTGTTTTCTTACTTACGGAGGGGTGGACGGTTGCGCCTTCAACCGCAGCTCTACTATCTGAAGGTTTAGCTCCAGCTGAACCTTAGTCATTTCTTCTCACGCCTCGCGCACCCCTGTTGCTAGTCTATGGATGTGTGCCTCTGTTGGTGCGTCTACTGGATTGGCCAGCTCAGGGACCATCTGATAGGTTTCTTCCAGTACCTGTACCATCTACCTATTCTATGATAGCACTTCGTCGCACTGTAAGCTCGACAGCTCTGTGTTGATCATTTGCTCGCTTAACACTTGCAACGCGCGACTCTCCCTAGCCCATAGTTCTGCAGTAATCCCATCCTGCAGAACGTATAGCGTCTCCCATGGGAGTGCAGCCATGTTGATCATGATACCTTTCAGTGCGCTAATTGTAGGCCTGTCAGCCTCATTTGTTGTCACCAGTGCCCCTTCCAACAACACTATTGTATTTGTTGTCCTAGCGCATTGCATCTGCTCCACTGCAATTGTCCCTACTGCGAGGCTGGTCGAAAAGGTACCAGCCTGAGGAGTGAACACCCAAAACTCTTGCAGCTACACTATGAGGGCCCCCAACATAATCTGATTCTCTTGCGTGAAGTTTTGGAGGGTCTCAGAGGTGACATCGCGCACCATCTCGCCGATGTCATGTAGATCACCCTCAGTAAAGGTGATCGGGTCAATAGACAACTTTGATGCCTTGACCTTCTTGAGTGGCCCTATCTACTCGCTTGGGTGTTGGTGCTTTAGTTGTGTTGACGCGGTTTGTGGGTCCATGCTGCCCTCCTCTTCTTTTGTTCCCTGCCCATGCGAAAGCGACTTCTGGCCCTCGCGCGCCTTCTTGATTGCCTCGTGTGGTGCTGCGACCTTTCTCTGTTCTTCTGTTGTCTGTGTAGCGTCCCACACCTCCTACACTTTTGCTACCACTATTTATTTCCTTATCTTCTCTACCAACTGTGCCATGCACAGTTTGGCCTCCTCTTTCTTGTTGGGTTGTGTTATATGCTTTCCACGACTAGCCCACGTAGTTAACTAGGGGGTTAGAGGGGGGGAAGAGCCCCCCCTTCGTTGCGTTGATTGCATAACAGGGGGGTCATAGGGGGTTTGAGGGGTGTAGGTAACCCCACTCTATGGGGTCCAGGGCAGCACCCCGAGAAATTTTAGTTTTGGAACCTATGTTAGGTTGGGCGGACCTACCTATGGTTTTGTGCATGATTTTTGCACATGTTTTTGGATACAATGATTTTCGGTCCATGGTTTTGGACGCAATGGTTTTGGTCCATGGTATTGGATGCTTTGGCATGTATAAATATGTATTATAACATTGAAAGGAACATAATGAAATATCAAGCTGGTAGTCCCGGTTTTGGAATCTAGGGGAAAATCTCTGTGTATATGTGTTTTATGTGTTATGCTCTCACATTGTTTATTTTTTGTGTTTTATAATTCGTATGTAGGTAATTTTTGTACGGGGTTAAAACCTACATTTGGTATCAGAGCTGTTTTGGCTTCAAGGGGATGTCTTTGTTGCTCAGGGGTTTCGCTCGGGCCTGTGGTAGACCCTATTCAGTGGGATACGTGCGAGATTGTTGAAAAGTGTGCAACAAGAAATGCTTGTTGAGATTGCAACAAGATGATGGAGCTTAGTGAAAAGAGTCGCCTTCACTAAGTGGGCCCGCAGAATATTTTTGGCACAAGTCTATTTTTAGACATATAAATCATGTCTATGGATTGCAGGTTGATGTTTATGGATGATTGATCAAGTTGGAAAAAATAGATGGACTTCTATTTTTAGATCACAGCGAAGTGACTGCTCAGTCTAAATATAGAACAGTCAAATATTATTAGCTCATAATAATATTTAGACTATAAACTTTGTCTTATTCTCTTGGAGCACTTCAGGATGAGCTACGGATGTGGTACATGCAGATCCCAGAAGGAAATACGTGGTTACCTATGGGATGACTAATATTTGCATGCAGGACTTCAGTTAGAACTCAAGTGAGTTGAGTTTAGTGGACTGGAGGTGCAGTTGATGGAGTTGTGTTCAGTTTAGCTTTGTTAAACTGGTTGTATTTAGTCTAACTGGCAAATAGACTAGAGATGAGTTGGGTGAATTAGTTATTAATTAATTCACAGTTTATTAACTCATAATACAACTAATGAATACATCAGTTAACTCAGTTGCATGTCAGTGCATGTTCAGTTCAGCAGGGACAGGTGTTAGAGAATCAGATTGCTATCAGTTGTGACTATAGTTGTGCATGAGGATTTGCACAATCAATGGGATTGAGTTATGCCAATGAGAATTGGCCAATACCAAGTGATTATAGCCTCTGCTCACATGATTCCTAGTGTGAGTGATTCTTTTGAGGTAAATACAAGTTTGGTTCAACCATTCTCATCCATTTCTTGAGCAGGTATTGAGCAGTGGAGGCAGGCAAGCAGTGGAATAAATTTGGAGATCAGATCTAAGCTGTATTGTTGTAACAGGTGGAGATAGTGCTGGATATTTGTGAGAAGTATTGACTATTGTAATGTTACATGTTCTCAATCATTAATATACAGATAGTGTGGGGTTTTCAGCTGTAAGCTTTCCCTGGGTTACATACTGTGTTAATGTGTGCATGCTCTTGATGTTTTATTGTTATTGTGTTGCTATATTGATGATCAACGTAGAGGAGCTTACGTATTGTGTATGTATTCCGCAATAGTACATGATCAGGATAATTTCCATTGAATATGTGTTTATTATTCAAAATTTCTACCGTTTTGTCATTGGGTTGGAATCACTGAGAAACAAAAATTGCATACTTTTCAAATATTTTCACAACATTTCCAAAATTCGTTTCCTTAAGCCATAGATTGTATCAACTTGCCAAAAATGGTTATAATAAAGTAGATGCAAAATAAAGCTCATCACCCCTAATGGGAAAATGTGGCCTTCATGGAAAAGTGATATGGGCTAGGAGAAATGTATTGTAACCCCTAATGAGCATGTGATTTAGCCTAGTGTCGTTGCTACGACAAACACCCTCATAAATTTTGCTTACACTTGAATTTTGGAGCCTACTGAGGATCTTATGATATGTCGTTCTATGGTCACTTCGTGGTCTTATAATGTTTTATAAAGTGTTGAGTATTATTATAAGTTTCAAATTCACTTGTTGATACATGTTTTGTCTTCAATAAATTCACAAACACACATCTTTCTATGCAAGCTTAGATAGGCATTGCACAACTCTTGAAGGTAAGGCTTACGTAATCACTAGTGATAGTAACTATGCAATCCATAAGCACAGTGTATCCACAATACATATCAGCAATTATTTCACTCTCCATTGACAATATTCCTCACTTTGATTGTAATTGTACTTCTATTTTGATGAGTTTTCTCAATTGTCACTCTAGCGCACCTTGTTTTTGTTAATGTTTCTTTCACATTCGCAACTGTCAGTTTTGGTTGCATACACTTTAATAAGTGTCATTTTCATATTATCACATCATTCACTTTCGCTTTCTTTAAGCCTTTTCAAGTGTCTTTTCACTTTTCACTTAATTTCGCAAGTGTCGTCTTTTGACGTGGGAAGTGTCGAATGTTGTAAAATCGGAGTTATGGTTCATTTCAAGAGGTAACTTTGGAACCAATGGATCCTATCTATCATGTAGACATGTATTAGATACATTCCTAAAGTTTTATGCATTGTTGTCCTAGTGTTGCCACTACCATCGCAAAGTATATATTAAGTGTCGCACTTGGAGGATAATGTTGCTCTGTTGTCGCATTGAGGGATCATGTTGATTATGGGTGTTAAGTGTTTAATGTTTTGTCGTCGATTGTGTTGAGTATGTGATCATGTTCAATTCCAACCTTGGTTTCATCTCTACCTAACTAATCCCACACTTAGTCAAATTTCAGAAATTTTCACACCCAACCAACCTGAGCTCACTCTACCCCCTTGAACTGTGTTGTGTAGTTGTAAGCCTCAAGCATACATCCCTGCCTCCTAGAACGGTGCAATGCATAGTTACTGCCTCCAAGGACTGCGTATTGCGCAATCATAGTTCCTAAGAACTGCCTCCTGAACTCCAAAACTACATAATCTTGCCTTCCATCCAGTCTCCTTTTGTGCATTACGCGGTTGTAAGCAATAGTCTGCCACCTTGTCTCCTTGCACTATGCAACTGCAAAATCCACAGGCTCTCTCTCTCTCCTAAAATGCGCATTGCGCAGTTATAGTAGGAAAGCCTTCATCATTGTGGCCCTCAATTATGAAATATTTATTCTCATCCCTCTCGTTGCTGTGCATTACACACTTGCAAGCCGCAGTCCCTCAATCCATGAGTCTTCCTCCTAGTCTAGTACTCAGTTCCAATCCAATCAGTGATTCTCATGAAGAAAGTTAGACTAGGATATTTCTCGACTAATGTCATATTGTCATGAGTGGTTTCACTTGCAAGTACTATATATTGACATGACAAGATGATGCTCAGAGAAGTGAAGAAGGAGACTGTGCTAGAAGACACTTGGGAAGTTGTAAAGATAAGATGACCAGTGAACAAAGAATATGAAGGGGCACTAGATTTCGATAGAAGCTGGAAGATCGAGATCATAGTGAAGACTCCTTTTCAAGCCTTTTGGAGGAGGAAGACTCAAGACCATGCAATGTCTTTCATGAAGACACAAAGATAGCAGCTAAAGGAGAAGCTTGACATCGACACATCATCATCAAGTCCATGTCTTGTCAAGGTGTCATTTATAGAGTCATATGAGTCACCATGTGCCACATCATTTATGGATGTAATTATGTAATTTCAATAATTGATAAATGTAAAGTAAAGTGGAAGTCCAAGGGTCACCTATAGAATGTGAAAATTCATGTAAAAGTCAATGAGTCTCATGATAATTCGAAAAGTCATATGGAAGCCCAATAGTCATGACGGGAGCTCAAGAGTCATAGGGGAAGTGGAGAGTCACCTCATTGGTTATATATATATATATATACCCTCATAACTCAATAAAATTAATTTTCACCTTGGCTTCTCAAATAGGAATTAGAGAGGAAGATAGTTCTTTTGAAGAGAAAGTGGTAGCTCTAACACTCCACTATTGGAGCTAGTGGTGTTCATTGTTAATTTGTAAATTGTCGTGGATATTCCACTATACAATTCGTCACAACAAATCTGATAATATTATATATTCTACACTATTACAATTTCATTTAATTTCTATATCTGTAAAATTAATTGTAATTAGTGCATGCATGTAAAAGTAATTCAAGAATAAAAGTAGATAACGACAAAATAAGCTCACACACACATAATACACAAGATATTATCTCTGGGAAAACCCTTTCGAGAGAAAACCCAGCTGGAAGGTGAGGTCACTTCGCTCTCTTTCTCTGTCTGGAAATATGGCTGCAAATACAAAGAAGTAATGTCTATGGCCCGTGGGCTGCTACAGTTCATAGATCCTCTCTATGTGCTCTACCTCCTATCTCTCCTAGCTATATTTGCTCATCTATGGAACAAAATTCTCTCGAAAGAATGGAATGCCTCTTCCTCCTAGTGGCCCGATTATAACACAGCTCGATAGCCTACTAGTGGTTAAGTTTGAATACATCAACTCTTAACTAGAGTTACAAAATAGACTGTCCAGAGTCTTCTACATGAAAAACACGTGGCTAGCCCCTTTTCCATGAATAATGGGGGCTGACGCGGCATCCTCCCGAACTATAGGTGTGAAAATAGGAAGGTCAACTTTTGAGTGGCTTAACTTTTGCATGTGGACTCTGATTGACGCAATTCTTACGCCATTGGAAATTTCTATGTGTGTATAATAGCATGAAAAGGTGCTACACTTAAGAAACAAAGTTTTACCTCCAAAAAAATCATTTGATGCCTCAAAATGCTCCCAGAAGGTTTCAAACCTCGTTTTGCCAAATTGGGTCCCACCAGTAAAAACGGTCCCGTGAGCTGATTCCTCCATTTTTTCTACTCTAAATGCATCTAGATGGATGACAAACAATATAATGATCCAATTTAGATCAATTATATCGATGTATCTTGGAATTTTCGCTTAATACTTGAAGTTCATTGAGCCCATATGTCGTAAATGTTGTAAGATTGTTGTTTGAATGTTTTTTATATATGTTGTTCTCATTTGTACTAAAGAAATTGAACTATTTCAGTGGCTTTGGTGCTTATATCATTGAATGTGTGTGTTGTACTTGTTTTAACGATCATTACTTCTATGTGAACTATTTCACTAGTTGATTAACAATTATTTCATATATATGCTCGTGTGTATTTATTAGATTAGTGTTATTACTCTTCTCTTAAAGGCTCACTTTTGTTTCCCTCCAGTGAAAGGACCTTCATATATTCTACAACTAGACATTCCACAAGGCATACTCACTTTTTCATTCAAAAGTACATGTACATTACTCTCTTGTGCTAACTATTGCAACCAAGGAAAATCTCTAGGAAAAATGGCAGTCATGCCTTATTCCATAAGGGCTCCTACACCAAATGGTGTAGGGTCTAATTGGGACTTCACATCAGGGAGACCCCCTTGGTTAACAAATTTCCAACACCATCAACAGTTGGCGCTAGGAGGAGGGTTAGATGACAAGTCGTGCCTGTTGAGTCTATTTTGAATCTCTTGGCTTAAATGGTTCATCCCCAAATCATACTTTCAGGGTGTTTTCCAGTAGATACATTTATAAACTTTTAATCCTCAATGAACCTCTTTATCAGTTGTCTCAATTGAAATTTGATGGTGAGGGTGATACATCCATAGCTTAGCATATCTTACAGTTTTTCAAGTTTTGTCAATATTGTGAAATCGATTATGAAGATCTTTCTAGTGTTATTTTATTCCTCACCCTTGAAGGTTGAGTTAACCAATGGTTTCATACCCTACCACTTACTTCCATTCATTCATTAGATCAATTTCTCAAGGAGCTTTATCATGCCTTTGATAGGTATGATTACCGAGATGTTTTTAAAAGAATTAATCAACTTAGACTTGGGCCTAATGAATCAATTGAATATTGGATTCCTTCACCTATGTTATGAATTTACTGAAGGAGATGTGGATTGGGATTTATTCAAAGAAAATTTTCAATGTTTGGTTCATATCTCTTTGGATTATTATAAATCTAAACCATTAGATAATTCTGCTCCCAACTTTTGTAAACCATG
>APFE030155080.1:52075-66821 GCA_000404065.3 Pinus taeda | reverse complement strand
AAAGGGAGGTACCCAAGGGAATAATGTAATAATGGGATGGGCCATAGTAATAAATAAGGTGGTTAACCCATATCATGTCAGGGACCACAAGTAGTTAGTAATAATGTAATGGGCCCATGGTATTAGATAGATGGTATTGAGTAAACCATGGTAATGACCCATGGGATTGTATGTATGAGGCCTATATAGAGGCTAGAGACTCCACATGGAGAGATATCAAGGATTATTATGTGAACAGGCATATGGCTTGTGGAGTGTTCTCCTTCCTTAAGGAGTGAATGTATGGTGTTGCCCTACCTTAAGGGTTTGATCAATAAAGAAACATTTCTATCTATTTCAATCTTGTTATTTCTTTTATCATATATTTCTGGGTTAGATCTTGTTATTTCTATCTTATTATTGCTGGGTATATTTGCACTATCTTATATTTTTGGATTAGAGCTATAACAAGTGGTATCAGAGCTATAACAGTTTCTACCAAGAAGGTGAATGGGAAAGGTGAGCAGGAGGCTCACTTTTTTGCTGCAACATTATATTTCATTTCAGCTTCGGAAGTACGATGTGCTTAAGTGAAAGTTGAAGGATGAAATGCATGCATGAGCATGAGATGCATGACCACAGGGATGTTGATGTTTTCCTTGTATTTGAACATGTATGTGCAATTAAATTGAAGGGTTGATTACTTTAAAAATGCATGTAATATTGACTTGACAAAAGTTGACTTGGTCTCCAAGATGGAGATAATGATGAAGTGTTTCATCTTAATAAAAAAGAGTCCTAATGGTCTTTTTCTACATGCTTGACTTGAAGGGTCATTTGTTTTAAAGGCATCTTTTGTGGGCTTGTTATCTAGTCCATCATTTGTATGCAGATGTAAGACATGGAGGTGTTCACAAGATGTGAAATCTGTTTCTTTTGTGAAGCAGGAGTTTAGTCCATCTAGTTGTTGTATGTGCTTCTGTTGTTGTTAACAGTTGTTGTTGACAGCTTTTCAAACAGGTACAAATGAAATTCTTTGTGAAGAAAATGTACTTCACATTTGTTTGAGCCACCTTGGATCAATGATCAAGGTAGAGAAGTTCAAACTACCTTCTATAACCATCTCAGCAGGAGTTCTGCAAGAAGGCAAGGAGGAAGGCAGTTCTTCCCAAGAGGACCAGCACATCTAGGAAGGAAAATGGTCAAAGGCTTTGGTTCAGAGGTACTATACAAGGCAAATGTGTGGAGGCTGAAAGAAGAGGGTGTTGTTACTCTCATTTACTATTCAGATCAGTATATCAGTCTTTTGGAGACCAAAAGTTCTTTAGTGGGAAGGTGTGATCCAAAATGAATTTTGGATAGACTTCTAAGTCTAAGTGTTTCTCACATAGGAAAATGAAAGTCTAAGGATGCTCCTGGAAATAGTCCCATTGCGTAGATCTTTTCATTATGAATCTATTGCAATTTTAATGGGCTAAAACAGACCTCGGATGCAGAAGTTATTGTTGAAAGAAGATTGTCTTTGTCCTTTGAAAAAGGAGGCATTTCCCTTGAAAATGGAATAAAAGGCCTTATAAAAGAAATCACATCATGAATAGCTAAAGAGGAGGACTTAAAGCGGAGGTGGAAGAGACCCTTAATCACCGATCCTTGACATATCAGGTCGGAGGTAGGCCTTCGCCTGATGTCGGGACCCCAAGCAAGGCGATGATGTGATTGCCGATATCAGTAGATCGACGTCAGTGATGCCACGAGATAAGGGAAGGACCCCGAGATATGCGATGGAGTGATTGCGATCGGCTGATCGGCGGATCAGCGATCGACACACCCTAAAGGGAAGGACCCCCGGGCCAACGCAACATGCGATCGCCAATATCAGCGTCGGCGGATCGGGAAATACAAAGGAGCACGCGATCTGCGACATGCGATACACCTGGACTCGATAAGGATTATGGGTTGGGTTTAATATTATTTGAAGTCCGGTTTCCTTGGATTTCTTTGTATTTTCCCATATATTGATATATGGCCACATGCAATGTGATAAAGTGATAATGCGATAAAACAACGGACCCAATAGGAATTATAGATGTGGCTATATAATGTTTGAGTTCCGATATAAAAGCATTTGTCAATTTTTCAGTGTTTTAATGTATTTTGCGTTATAAACTGAAATACAAAGAAACGCGCCCGGAGCGATAAAACAGACCGAAAGGTTTATACATGTAGCTTTATATTGTTTGAGTTCCGTAATGAGTGGGATTTCAGGAGAGCCTCAGGCAGTAAGTGGTATTGGACGGGCTCCGACTGATCCCATACACTGGCCGACACGTGGCTTGGCACTAGAGAGAGAAAACAACCTTTTCGGGCAGGTAATCTTTGTGTGCATAAGCCACCCAAAGTGAATATTAACCGTTGGATCAAAGATCACCCAGACCAATGGTGGGCTGGCGATAGCGACCAAAGGCGGATCCCAAAGGATTATAGGGTGGATTCGATGATTTTTTAAGTCCGAAGGAAAGAGTTTTTGCGTGTTTTTAGTGTATTTCTCTATGTAAATGGGGAAACATGTTCTCGGGTATTCAACCACGCCAGTGGTCCTTTCTGTTTGAAAAAACAGGTGGCCACCATGCCTGAAGGCATTTTGACAATGATTGTTTAACACTAGGAGGGGATTTGAACGGAAAAGGAGCAGAGAAGCCATAGAGTCGGGAAAATGCCTCAAAGGAGTTAGAAGGCCCAATGGACAGGGTGGTTGGTGAGATTTGGAGGTCGTTGAAGGAGAGATGTTAGATGAAAGAGAAAAAGGCTAAAGAGCACGATTAACAGGAAGCAAAGCTGCAAAAGGTTGCTGGAAGGTTGCAAAAGGTCGTTAGGAGGTCTAGTGAACCATTGATGCACGCAGAGACCGAGAGAGAGAGCTCAGAGAATCTAGAGCCAAGAGCCAGAGCCAGAGCGAGATTTTTAGAGCTAGGGATGATATGGTGTTCTAAGCCCATTGTTTTTGTGTAAAACAGTGGAGTTGAGTGTGGAGCTTGTAAAAGAACTAATGCCATAATCCTAGAGAGCCTAGTCGAGTTGACTAGAGCTCAAGGAGACGTAGCCCAAGAGTTTTGGGTGAACTCCAAATTAATATCGTTGTCCATGTGTTTGTTAATTGCTGCACTATTGCACTATTACATGTATTTACATATCAGCACAAACAATAGATTTTAAAGCATAAAATCAGTTAAAATAAACATAAGCATACACCTTATTGTCAAGCACATTATTAGTTCTGCATTGGTTAATCATAGTTGTCTTGGGAATAATTAAGCTTTGGAAGTGGGAGAGGTTCTTGTAATCTCACAATAAGCCTTTAGTGCCCCATTATCAGATAAACCCATGTCTCAGATTTTTTAGATTCGCTTTCATTTTCCCAAATCGTCTAACGCAAAATTTTCACTTCTTATGCCAGCGAATTCGTGAGTTAGAATATCTAATTATCTGTTGAAGACCAAATCTGCAATCTAGAAGAGATCTTGCAAGATAAAATCATGAGTGAGATTATAACAAATGAATAAACCAAAATCATGCATAATAATCATTAATTATTAAAAAAATGAGATCAGATATTATTTATCCACAAGAGCATAAATGATTATGACATGGAATTATATAATAAACTATGGTAAATAATGTGATAAAAGAATAGTGGAAACAGATGAAATGAATGTTAAGAAGTGGTAATAATAATGACAAATTAAGAGCCCAACATTATTCAACCATAACATCCTTCCAAACTTGTGCTTTCACAACTTCTTCAAAGTTGTGAGGCTTGGCTTGAATCATATTGCTCATAGCTACCACATATCCTTGGTACTTGCATGGCTTCTTTCTCTCACTAAAATAACTTCTTGTTGGGATGTGTCACTCAGCATCCTATAATGTGTCATGAATCCAAAGTGGCCTCTTCCTAATCACATGGAGAAGGATCCAAAGGGTCCATAGGCTCCATGGGATCATTAACAATGTCTCTCTCAGATTCAAGCATGGAAGGACCTTCTAAAATATCCATATCATCATTCTTCTTCTCAAGTGGAGGACGCGGAGGAAGGTCCTTTTCTTTCCCAAGGGCAGCATCTGCATCGAACGTTACATCCCTACTAATTTCAAACTTCCTTTGACTAGGAATATATATATTCTAAATGCTTTATAATATTCACAATATCAAACAAATGTACCTTTTCTTCTCATGACTTCAAACTTGTTCCTTTTGTCCTTTGACACATGAAAATATATGGGTCAACCAAATGTACGAAGATGACCAGCATCGAGATTGACACCTGTGAATACTTCTTCAGGAGTCTTGTTGTCCAATGTTTGATGAGGCACCCTATTTTGAACATACATAGATGCATTAGTAGCCTCTCCCCAAAGAAGCGTCGGCATATTTTGATCATGGAGCATGGCACAAAAATCTTCTATAATAGACTTGTTATTTCTTTCGACTACTCCTTTTTTTTTTCGGGATTATATGGCACAATCATATCCTTCTTGATACCTTCCTTCTTGCAAAATTATATGAAGTCATTTGAGATGTATTCCCCCCCCATTTTCGAACCTGGAGATCTTAATTTTCTTCCCTGTTTTATTCTCGATCAAGGCCTTGAAGTCTTTAAACAAATATAAGGCCTCATCCTTATTCTTAAGTAATATATCCAAGTCTTTCTTTAGAAATCGTCGATGAAGGTAATGTAATAGAGATGGCTACCAAATGAATGTACGGGCATCAAACCACATATATTAGAATGAATAAGATGGAGGATGTATTTTGTCTTATTGTCACTATAGAGGAATGGCCCCCTTGTCTTCTTTCCACTGGCACACCCTGAACATACTTCATCATGTTGAGCTTCAACATCAAGGATTTAATAGACTGACTTCTTTAATTTTGGAAGAGCATCATAGCGTAGAAGGGCCAATCTTTGGTGTCATAGCTTGCTTTTATTATTAGTATCATGGACCAATGCTAGAAGAGGTCTTCCAATGACTCTATAGAGTCCCTCAAATCTACATCCCAATGTGAATGCATCTCTCATAGGGGATCCCACCGACCAAGTAAGTACTTTTCCCTTGATAAAGGTAACCCTCGTCCCTTTGTCTTCCAAAGGAGGTATAGATCAAAATTATTGTTCAAACCCGACACATATCACATCATGAAGAAAAACATATTCCCCAGAGTCCAAATGAAATTTAACAGACCCAAAACCTTTAATGAGATGAGTGGAGTTGTCTCCAATAATAATTTTCAAACTTGACTCCTTCTCCACAAATTAGAGAGAACTTATTTATATCCATACAAATGATGAGAGGCCTCACCATCAACCAACCAGCTATATTGAGCATCCGAAGGAGAGGAACTACAAAGAGCAGAAATAAGGATATATTTAGATTGATTAATATCATTACTTTCATACTTGGAATTTCTTGACCTATTTTTTGGATGATATCCTTCTTCACTATAATCGGGAGAGTCTCTTCTTCTTCTATGATTCCTTCTTCCATCTCTTCTCTAATTTATTCTATCATATGACCTGTTTTTTTTTAAGCTGGGTGGTGCCAAATTCTATTAACAAAACAGAAACATTACACAGTTAGGGGTCTCAACCCGCCCCGAAGGGAAACCGAGTATATTGACCACCGGTAGTTTTTCACAGCTGCCCAAAAATAGAATACTTTAAACTTGTCTTTCCATGCCTTATACACTGTATCTATACTCCTATTTCTACCTACAGACACCTGCATATATATATATATAAACATAAAGGCCAAACATGGCTAAAAACATAGACAAAAAATGACAGTTCCTTCATTCATCATGGACATGCCTGGAATTACTGGTTCTTTGGATTCCCTTTCTACTGTTTCTCCTTCTTGACCAGCACCCCGCTAGCCTCAAGTTGCTGCTGCAGGTCTTCCAGTCTTTTATCTTGCATCAACAGAGTGATTATTATGTTCTTCAATTCTTTCTTTAAATTCGGGATGCCCTGAGACAGTTCAGCCATCTCCACTGCTACCTGTTCCATGGCCTTAGCCATGAGCCTTTTCATAACCCAGTACAAATGAAGGGATTGCTTGTAGAGCGTCATTCTTCCTCTGGTGTGCCCAGGGTCTGGCATGAGGTCTGTCCAGTCTTCCATCTCCTCTTCTGACTGGGCTTGGATAGCTTCTTCCTCCCAATGCTCAAGAATTCTCTTGATTTTTGGGTTTGATTTCTCTCTGTATTCCTTCTCTGCTATCCAAACTCTGTTTCCAATTGTTTGTCTGGTTTGTCGGGTCGCCTCATGCATCCATGTCTCCGTTCCTTTGTCTTCGCTGGTGCTGCACTGTCGTCCTCTTCGGCTGCGCCTGGCCGCAATATCCCGGCCTCGTCAACCGCCTCGGCCCCTATGTCCTCTCCCTCTCCTGTTCCGGCCCCTACCCCTTCCTGCATGGTTGGATGGGCTCCCTCCCTCATCGTCGCTGCTCCTGATTTCTGAATTGCTTCGGCCCTTTTGCCTTATCGCCTGCCCAGTCTCCTCTCGGCCCTCCAACTTTTCTTCACTCTCCCCTTCTGATACTTCATACACTGGAACATCCTGAGGTGCGCAGTCTGCCATCTTCCGCTTCCCCTTCCTGTCCTCCTCTTTCCTGTCCTGTTCATTCTCAAACCCACTGCTCCGCATCCATCGCTGACCTCTCTGGCTGCCTTCCGGTTCCATGTTTTCCTGTCCTCTTCGTCTCCACTCACCGCGCGTTGTGTTGACAGGGTTGCTCGTCCCCTTCTCGCTGTGACTTAGCTCTGCTTTACCCAGACAGCCTCCACAGCAGGTCTTCTTCCTCAAGCACGCTCGCCACCTTCGCTCCTTTAACATGCTCCTCTGCATGCCTGTGCTCATCATATTTTGGTGCTGCCTGCTCTCCCGGATCCCAACGCTATCATTACTCCACCTCTTCTTTGTCCGCGGCCCTGCTTTCCCGTCTTGTCCATCGACTTGCCGTTCTGAATCCCTTACCAACCTGCCGCACCTAACAACTGTGATAATAATGCCTACACCTACCTAAATCCTCTGCCGCTGGTACATCATTTCAGCCTTCCCCACGTCATACATCCCGATCGGGTAATTATTTTTCTCCATATCATGCCTTTGTAGCTTCATCATGGTCTTGGTCTATTATTGTTTTCAAACCTTCCCAACTCGGATCCCTCACTAAGGAGGTCCAATTTCTATCTAGGCTGTTGTTTGCTTCCCTGCTTCCCCAGTTAGCCAGGAAATCTGCTGCCTTGTTTCCATTGCGTCAGACATGGTTGATTATCTTATAATCAATCCTCTGTAGTAATTCTTCTATGTCTTTGATGATGGTTGCGGTCCTCCAACTTTTGGCTACTTTGTCCCAGCTCTGCCCATCTTTGAGTTTACGTAGCATCCCAATCGTGATCTGTGAGTCTCCTTCAATTTCCAAGTTCATATATCTATTTCTGACTGCTATTCTCAGACCCTGATGGATCGCCCATAGCTCTGCTTCATTATTCGTCATCTCACCTCCCTACTCCGCGTAGATCCATCTGGTTCTGCCTTGTCCATCCCGAAAGATGCCACCAAACCCTTCCGGACCAGGATTCCCTTTCGACGCTCCGTCGAAATTCAGTTTGATGGAATGTAACCCTGGGAATCTAAATTGGTTGGGGCTCTGAGCTTGGGGATTAATTTTCTGATCTTTTCTTGGATAAATCATCCTAAATTCTAGGTTCAACATCTTGGCTATTCTACCTTCAGCTTGATCCATCTTCCAGTCCTCCTCATCCCATTTTTCTGATAACACAGTTTCTTTGATTGCTTTGCTCACGTCCTCCCAAACTTTCTCTAGTCTGATGGTTTGTCCCCTAAATATTCTTATGTTGCGTTCCTTCCATATAAACCAGATCACAAAGCCTACCGATAAGTTCTAGATTCTTCTAGCCACTTTGCTTTGGAATTGTCCTGAACCCCACTGAACTATGGTATTTTGAATGTTATTGGGGTCTCTCATAGTTCTTCCAAATAGAGTTCTGATCTTTTCCCATACATTTTCTGCATAGGGGCAGGTATTCAGAAGGTGTTCTTGATTTTCTGTTTCACTATTGCAGAGACTACATCTTGATGGTCCTTGGTAACCTCTCTTCAGGATTTTGTCCCAGGTTAGGATTCTTCCTCTACTAACCAACCAGGCAAAAATTGTGATCTTAGGCCACCATTTTCCTTCCAAATCTTCCTCCAGTCTAGACCTTCCCCTTCCCAGATTTGTCTAGTTGTCAAGTAGTAGGCCTCTTTTACTGTATATGATCCTTTCATCGTTCTGCCCCATCTAAGAATGTCTTCCCCTGTCCTGCTTCTTATCCTCCTGAGGTCCATTTCTTTGAGGTAAGTATCTTCTAATTCTGTGTTTATGTTTTCATACCATTCTCCTGGTTTCCTCCATGTCCTCCATATGTTACTGCTTTCCTCATCCAACCAGTAGTCCCCTACTTTTTCCATCCCTGCCCTTTGTGCTCGTTGTTGTATCTCGTGTAGGGTTTGTATCTCTTCCATTTTGCCTTTTTGTTGCCACCCATACTCCCAAAATTTTGCATTAGTTCCTCCACGGATTTCCCAGAACGCATACTGGTTGATCATATCCCTGTTCTGGCTTGCAAGATTCCAGATAGTTGACCCTCTTGGAATTTCGTCGATTCTTAATTTATCTTCTATTTGTTCTGGCATATTATATTTTCATTCCCAAAAAATTTTCCACACATCTTTTCCTCCTTGCAACCATCTCCACCATAATTTTTCTCCTAACACTTTATTGAGAGTTTCCGGATCTTGCACCCCCAAGCCTCCCTCTTCCTTCCTTTGGGTCAGATTCGCCCACGAGACAAGGGCCCATTTCCTTTGTTGTTTTGGCCCGCCCCAGACAAACTTCCCAAATATCTCCCGTAATTTTGCACAGACACCTTTTGAAGCCGCTCGAATGGACAACGAGTATATCGGGATTGCTTGGAGGACTGACTTTAGCAAGACTATGCGGCTGGCAATATTTAGAGATCTGAATGACCAATTTGTCAGTCGTCTTTTGATTTTATCAATAACTTCCTGCCAATTTTTCATGCGATTGGGATGTATGTCCAGCTGATTGCCTAAATATTTAGTTGGTAATTCCCCCTGTCTGAAGCCCAGTGTTCTAGTGAGATGGGCTTTGATGGCCTCCGGAGTGTTGAAAATAAAAGTGCATGATTTGTCCTTGTTAATCTCCATTCCCGAGGCTTCTGTGAAGACTTCCATGATTTCCTTGATCGCCCTTACCTCTCTGAGACTTACTTCCCCAAATAATATCATATGACCTGTTGTTGTTGTATCCACTGTTATTTCCATAGGACCATGAAGATTTTATTATTAGAGAATCTCTCTTCTCAGGGGAATCTTGAGCATAGTGACCCTTTTGATGAAAATTGTAGCATTCAACATCTCTATCTCATCTTCTTGAGTCCTTGGTATCTCGGTTGGATTGAGGAGGTATTATTGCATTAGATGGATTTCCCTTTTCTTTCTTCTTGTTTTTCTTCTTCCCTTGAGTAATGAAGGAAATGGGTTCTCCATTTGGCCTTTGAATTCTTCCCCTAGATATCATTAATATTTCCTCTTGATTGCATAGAGAAAGTAGCTCATCAAAAGTAGGGATCCTTTCTCCATTGTTGATAGAAGTAATGAACATCTCCCATGATGAAAGAAGACCACTAAGGGTAGTCATCACTAATTCCTTGTCAGGTATGATTTCTTGAGCAGTCCATAGTTGATCCCTAATTTCAGTGATTCTTATGAAGAATGATTATATAGTTTCTCCTTTGCACATCTTAGATTATTTGAGTTTATTTTTCAAATCCATAATGTGGCTCAAATTGTTCACTTCATACATGGCCACAATCTTATCATACATTTCTTTGGAAGTCTTCAAAGATGAAATATAAACAAGTAGATGATCTCTTAAAAAATCAATAATAATCTTCTTAGCTTTAATCTCACCTTTCTTGTACTTGGACTTGGAAACTTGAGATGCATTTTTTGGTGGCAGTAAAATATTTCCTTCGACATATTCCATGACATCATACTCATATAAGGTGACATTAGTCATGGTCTTCCAAACTGCAAAGCGAGATGCATCGGCTAACTTTTCATTATCCTTGAAGTATGAGGTAGAAATTTTTACCATAGCAAGGTTTAGCTGCTAGAGGATGGATGTTATTGCCCTCTTTACCTCAGCTCTGATACCATGTTAATTTTCCACCGAGAATTGTTCTATGTTGCAACTATTAATTCAATAATTTCCAATACCATCCAATTTACAATTTCACTGCTTCAATTAACCAATGACAGTAGATAAATAATAGATAGAGGAATTGTACAAATGCACAATGAAAGACAACCAAGAGACTAGAGACAAAATATTTGGTCAATGACTAGGGAAAGCCCTTTGTAATTCTTCTTTTACTATATTTTCATAAAATGCTCAGCAGAGAGTACAATGAGCCCATACAAAAAAAGCCAGCAATATCAACCAAACAATATGATCCCAGTGACAATACTGATCAGAGTTAGCTTTAGCAATTTGTGGTCAACTGCTGTCAATTGTCAAACTGAAATTCTAGATCCCAACCACATGGAGGGAGGGTTATGTGTGTCGTTGATATTTTCCAACAACACGGATGGGCCTACGTGTCTGCCATTATAACCAAAAAATCCCTTAGGCGAGCCTGCAGCTAGAAACCAAAACCCAAATTACACATGTGAGCTTAAGGCCCTACAATTCCGGACCTGTACAAACCAAATTCCACAAACTCACTTCAGACCTGTGCGAACCAATCCAAAGAAGAGAGAAGAAGAAGATGTTCGATCTTGATATCCAAATGAGGGTCACTTGAATTATATTTATAGACTTCCAAGGGTGTCCAATTTGCTTTTAGGGACAACCTGTCCTTTTGTGCACATGTGGGCTTCACTTCAAAAATACACTTTCCCTTGTCCAAATGCAATGCTTCAAATGTCAAAATTGGTCCTCTCAGAAAGAAGAATCTAGTCCCATGATTGGAATTTGTTACTAAGCTGCCAAATTAACACTATTATGGTATTTTGGCCAACCCTAGTCTGATTCCTAGGGGGATCCTCGATAAGATAAAACTAGAAGCTTGTTGGTTCCTATGGGAGGGCAAGTAAAATGCAGGGCCTTTTTCCCTTGCTTCTTGGAAATCCATCACCATCCCATAATACCTCGGTGGCTAAGGCCTATAAGATCTTAGATGGTTTGCTTTAGTGTTATCAGAAAATTTTGGCTAGAGATTTATTCAAGGTGAAGGATTATGGGCTCAATGCAATTTTCATAAATATATCAACCCTACTCTTTTAATGGATTGGATTGGGGATCCAAACAAATAGGGATCCTTTGGTTCTATTATTTGGAAGGCCCTCATTCATGTTTTTCAAATACTCTCCTCTAGATTATGTTGGAAATTAGGGAATGGAGCTCATTATATCATTAGGAGGGATCCATAGATTGGTTGTATCATAAACCATATCCTCCCTAAAATTATCACTACTTGGATTAACATGGTAGGGTTCTTTTACATATCTCAAATCTCCTCGAAAGTAGAAGATTTTGGATTTCAGGATTGGGCGAGCAGTGAAGAGATAAATTTGGAAGGGGAGATGGCAGACAAATGGAATCAATACATATCAGCTCTAGGTAATTCTCATATCTCCTTATCAAATATGATGGAAACCATTATTTGGTTTAGGGACCCATCTGGCCACTACTCACCAAAAGTCAATTATAAATGTATTATAGAGGCATATATCATCTCCCAATGACCATGATGGGAAAGAAGCTCTGGAAATTTTATTACCCTACCAAGGAAAAACTATTCATGTGGTATCTCCTCAATAATAAGGCTCTCACATGGGACAACCTGTAAAAGAGATCCTTTCAAGGGCCTATTCATTGCTCTCTCTGTAAGGTGGAATTGGCGTTTATCAACCATATTTTCATCCATTGCTTGTTTTCCAAGGAGGTTTGGGGGGTTCTAGGCTAAAGGGTGCAACTTTTCACTGGTCAAGGGCCTCCATTGAAGAATGTCTAAAACGATATCGTTCTTCACCTATTGACAAGGCCTATAAAACCTTCCCATTATTAGTTTCTTGGGAAATCTGGCTTGAACGAAATCAAGTTATATTTGGTTCACAAGCCTTATTTTCTTATGAAGGTTGATATCCAAGGTTTGGTTGTACTTGAGATAGGCTTTAGTTCAACGCTTCTATGTGGCCTCCCATTAGAGAAATTTTGAGGTAAAAAATGAGCATGAAATAAAAAAAATATACAACAAAAATCAACTTTATAAGAACCAACAGGATTCAATATGATGATGTCAACCATGGGGGGTTTTGGATTAAAAAGGTAAACAGATTAAAAAATAAAATAAAAAATAAAAAAACTACTTTTTCAACTCGTATTTTCAACTTATCTCCCTACGATTTTACTCAAAATTTGAGCAGAACCACTCGTTTGATGCATAAATCAATTTTGCATTTAAGGATTACCCATGTTACACACTTTTGATGGACCCTACTACATGTAAAATGTGAAATACATGAAAAAAAATGTGATTGCAATCACGTTTTTTATTGGCATTTTTTATTGCTCAATAAAATTTAACTTAAACAAAAACCAAAAAATAAAATTGATTATAAAAAGGTTATAATTACAATTAGTTTGATTAACTAAATTTTTTATAATTTAAAGATTCTTATAATTTATGAAAATGTTTTTGTTTTTTTCTTTTTTTTTCCTTTTTGGGAGGGAGGGAGGGAGGGGGTGCAAGGGGGTGCACCTTTTAAACAAGAGTGTACATGGAAATGCTACATGTGTTAGGCCAGTATTTCAATAGGAACACTGGACCATAACCAAAATTTCACTCTCCGCAGAGAGACATAGGATAGCATAATATTCAAAAAACCAAAAAATATTATACATAAACTAAATAGTAGGCCATATTAGCCATGAGAATAGACAATAATACCAAAAAACAATAGGATCTTGAGCATAACATAAGACTAAGCAGAGGGATTATAATCCGTAGTTGTGATCTAGATTGGGTTATGATTGTTGTTGGGGGTGCTAACAGCCAAGGATGGAATACTAAGGTGTTGTTCTATGCATTATAGTCGTCAGTCTAGGTCCTTCATGTGACAATGCAAATGCTTCATAGAGTGAAGGAGGTCCACTCGACGCTCGAACTGGTCCATCAAGATTTGTCAAGGAGGACTTTCAAGTGCTAATATAAGTCAACGATGTACGTGTATTAGTTGAAATGTTTGTGCATGTGCCCAACATCTAGCACCCAATATTCCATCTCTATGAGTACCTATGTGTCTAAGAGTTAGTGTCGATGAGAGGCTCTTTCTCTCTCCATGGGGGTGAGCACATCCTGGATGGGACCCAAGGCGACCTTGTGGAACCAGGTAGTAATTTCCTCGAAGTGGTGGTGGATACATGTGTTCCATTGAGAGGCTTGTCCCTGGTAGTAGGTTGCTCCTTTGCGAACATGTGCACACTAACGAGGCATGTTGGAGGGCCCAATAAAGAAAGAAGACAATACAATTGGAAGGGGAGAGGCACAAGTGGTAGGCACGATGAGCAGAATGATGTGTAGATGGGTTAGAGCTCGGTGGTTGAATGTCTGAGGTGGCCAGGATCTAGGAAGGGAGAGGACAACAAGCAGCCCACAAAAAGGGTGAGCCAACTCATGAGGGAGCGAGGAGAGAGACATAGAGCTAGTCAAGAAGAATTATAGTAAGGGAAAGAGAAAAGCTCAGGGAAAAAAACCAACAATAGGTCGATAAAGCTCAGAATCCATCCAAGTATCATGAGGAGAGCGACAATCGAGAATGTTATGCAGGGAAATATCAGCATAGAAATCAAATATGGAAATAGAGACAAGATAGGGGGTGTTACTCAAACCAAAACCCTTTAAGAGCACATTTGTTGAAGAAGTCAGATATCCAAATAAGCACTCATCCTACATGCAGAGGCAACCGAAATTGAAGGAAGCATCGTACAGATCGAACCTATAGGGGGTAAGCAACAATTGGGCGAAACCTATTCTCCAACCTATCAATTGGAAAAATTTTCCATAACTTCAATTTGCATGGGAGGGTCATTCTATTTTGTAGTAGCATATTCTTGCCAAGGATAACATTATAAGGCCTAGCCAAGGATAGCATTATAAGGCCTAGCTAAGGCTCGAAGGGGTGGGCCTACAGGAGACCCCAATTAAAATCAATGAGAGCCAAGTCCTGCACTTCAAGTGAGAGACTTTGGAAGGCAACAACACAAAACGTGAAATGAACCATGAGGAGGGGTGTCGCAATCCACATTAGAATTGGATTGAATGTCACAAGTGAAGGCCCTGCAAGCAGTCAGGATGGGCGATAGACATTCAAGGCTAGAGTATGAATCATGCATTAGCTCAAGTGCGTTGAGAGTACAACTTGCATGTGGTGAGGGCTCGAGAACCATAGCATCACAAACATCCTTCATGGGGGCATGTTATCATGTCCACCAACTCTTGGCCAAGTGGGGCGGTGGCAACACCATTCACTGCCTACCCCCCTCCCTTGCTTCGTAAGCACCCCATCCGAGAAATTGAAAATAATTTATTAACAAAATTATATTATAATCATTA
>APFE030155080.1:12070-42052 GCA_000404065.3 Pinus taeda | reverse complement strand
ATTTTCTTTTTTTCAATGGCCAAGGGCCTAATGACAGAATGGAGAAACTTCAAACTTGTATAGCGAAATGCTTGAATCATAACGGCAACGAGGTTGACGAAAGTTTGATGGCCAAAGGCCAGATCAGATTGGTTTTGTGCAGCGGTTGATCGGCCAGAGGATTGAACAACTTTGATACCAAATGTTATGAACAAAGTTCATAAACACAATGGAATATGGAGAAGATGTGAAATATATAAATATCCATGATAGGACTAATAGTATATTTATAGAAATGTACAAAAGATGTGAGATGATGATATTGTTACAAATGAGAGTCCACTTATATACCTAGGCAGATGCCCCTTCATAAATGGTCATGTCCTTGGAAACATGCCTCTCCAATGCTAATTACTAATTAATTAATCATTATTATAATTATCATTATTATAATATATATAAACATTCACATTTGTAGCTGAACTGCAAACCCTTTGCAAAGTATTGCAGTAGGTGAAACATTGAAATAGCTCACACTTTGATACCATGCTTGGTAGAGGCACTTGTTGCATTACCAGATTATATGTGAATCTATTCACCCTTGGTTTGGGTTGTCCAGCCTAACTTATTAAATTGTCTCATTAATCATAAAGCACGATCAAATACCTGTATTACCCACGTAGGCAATATACACATACACATTACTATGGTCCTTTAGACAAATACTTGGCACTATAAACTACTTCTGATACTTAAATCAGTTTTCCTTCAAAAGAAGAAGCTTGGTGATCAGATCCCGAGACCCTCCTCACTCGGCCATTGATCAATACAGGCTGACAGTTTTCAATGTTCATGGGGCAGGCAAACGCAACCTGGGAGTCAGGACAAGTCAACAGGGGAGGAATAATGTGGAATTCTACGGATAACTTTTTACTAGGTTATGCAATTGGATTAGGCTCAGTCTCAGCCAATAAAGCTGAATTCATCGGCTCTAATCCAAGGTCTGAAGATATCTCGGAGCTTGAAGGTAGAAAATCCTTTTGTCATGGCAATTCCTTGCCAGAAGTAAAGTGGATGGAGGATAGGTAGTTGGAAGTTGATCTTCTGAGGAAGCTAAAGGCTTAGCTAGTTCATTTCCCTCTAGATTCTATACATTTCAAACCGCATTGAAAGGATCTTGAACACTTCAACTGACTTCAAATAAATGGGTCCAGATAAGGTTAATAAGATGATGATTACACCTCCTGTCTCAATGGGACTATCATTTTTCCTTTAACCACCTCATCTTATAATGATGCTGCCAGTTCGAAAACATACTACCCTAATTAATCAATGGTGAAAGCAATTGTGCACTTTAATGATAACCATCACATCATGAGAATGGCCGAGAATGGTCTGGGTAAGAATTTTTATAGAAAAAGACAACGAAGCAAAGTTCGATGATTTCCTTGGGTGTAAGACAACGAGGGCAGAAGCAGCTAGAATAGAATCCAGATATAGGAAGACTGTATGAAGCCACAAATGCCCAGTTAAGGTGGGGCGGAACATAGATATGAACCCCTAGTAATTGAAATGGGAAATCTATACACAGTAAAGGATGAACATAAGGTGCTAGCCAAAGAGAAGAAAGTGTGATCCTTAAAGATCCTCCATGGGATAACAACTGTGTTTCACCAGATGTACGGTACAATTTTGGATGTCCTTACATTCAGTGAAGATAGCCACTGAACTCCATGATATGGTCAGAATCAAAGAAGCCCAAACAAGAGGATATATTTAAAACCAAGAGACGTTTGAGAGTTGGTGTCCTCTGGAAGACTAGTTTAACAGATTCAGATCCTTAAACTTGAGGACAATAGGACTGATGCCTATGGAAAATTAAAACATGCATAGACCACTTTGGAAAAAAAATACAGTGATGGTCAAGAGGATACCAAGTTCTGCAAGAGCAGCAACCTTGGGAAGAGATGGCAGCCCAAGAAATGAAAGCAGCATCAAGATCTCTTGGATCCTAATGTCCTTTGTTGTTATCTAATTTATATGTTGATTTATAGTTTTCAATTTAGTAGCTTTGAGTTGCTTGTTAAGTGACAATTTTGGATAGGTATTGTCAAACCCAGACCACTGTATTGTTCAGAATGGAACTGATAATAGTCATAGTAATATGAGTCAAATCATTAAGGCAGTTAAATTTTTGGAAAGGTAAACTGCTTTGTCGATTGGTACAATTAGTTTCAAGAGTAAGGTAGATCCAACTAATCAGAAGATTGATTTTCAATTTCCCCTGCTGACCTCATAGGTGAAGGAAGCTATGTTAAGGAATGAAAAAACACCTCTACTGGGACAGCTCCATACTGGCAGTTGACTGCTTTTGGAAGGTCAAACATAGCCTTTTATTGGGGAGTGGGTCAAGAGTTTCACTGCTTCTTGGAAGGTATGTCAATGTCTGCTGCTATATTGGGATATCATTTATTCCTTCTTCAACTTCTTGTTTATATGTTCTTTACAGTTTTTGGACAATAGAGTTATAGGAGAGTAAGAGGGCAGTCCAAGGTATATGTGAATCGCAGCTGAACAAACTAATAGAAAAATTGAAGTCTGTAGATCTGCATGAACATCAAGGAAACTACAAGGTCATTAATGCTCTAATTCTTGGACATTGGTAAGTAGACAACGTATGTTGGTGATTTTCAAATAAAGTCAATCACATAAAAAAAAATAAAAAATAAAAAATAAAAAAAACCTATGATATGGGGTACGTTGCTATGCATGATAAGAGCAGGTAACCGTACAGAAATTATTAGGTTTGAAATTATTACAATGAAATTTTGAAAGCTCCTTAGAGAAAAGCTAGTTGGTAGAAAACTTCACAAAACATGGACACATTGTCTTAAAACATAGACATGTGTAAAAAATTCCAGTCACAGCATTATTAATAACAATAAGCAGAAATAACAAGATAACATTATGATTATATCAAGCAACCAACAGGTAAAATTTCATTGGAAATAAAAGATATGCAAGACATGGAGCTCGGGCAGATAGGCGTTACAGTCACATGAGCATTTTCAAAGTAGACACACAAGATGCGTATGAGATGCAATGCTTCAGGTAGAGAGGCTTACACAATCAAGATCCTGAATCAGTGAAAAAAATATCAGTGACAAACATCTCTGCTTACATATGTTATTGTATGTGGGACACAGAATGATCAATCAAAAGCGACTTTTAAACTTTGGTTTGATAAGCCTCAGTCAGAAAGAGTGCAGAATAGAGATGAATATACTTCAATTTAAAACTTCCCAGGACTGGAGGATGAATAGATGCTATCATTGAATCATGTTTTGCTTTGTTACTTTTAGATCATACCATGATTTTTTACTAAATCCAAGAGATAAATGTCAACTAAAAGAGGAAGGGAGACAAGAATGTGATTTATATATGTAGATAAAGATTGCTGTGAAGAGGATATGTTCACAACTGAAAAAAGGCTCTGTCAACTCAGACAGTTGAAACTTGAAAGAGAAAGAAGGCTACATATCTGCAGCTTAAAAAAAGTAAACATTTGGACACCCCTATCAATGTTGTACTTTAGAAACCATTCCTAGTGATATTTGTAGGATAGAAGAGGTGTATCCAGAAAAGCTCTCATACATATAAGGAAGACTCATCAAATTTAGTCCATCCATTGCATTTCTACTGCAACTGATATTAACTTGAACAAGCTTCACACCTATCTTCACCAAACAAAGAACAAAACACAGAGGAAAAAACACCTTCTTTCCTCCAGAATCCGAAGCGTGCACCATATACAAGAAAAGATTTTCTGTTTCGTTCCAAATGCCCCTCTATGTCTAGTTTCCACAGTTATCAGTTGCAATTTACCACACCAAGCTGATTGCCAAGTATCCTGTGGAGGGAGGATTTGTGTTCCTAAAGAAATTATATTACAAATCCTGGATGGGTTTAGCTGCTAAGCTGAGCATCTAGCAGCATTGCAATCTCATAAACGAAGCGTTCTGACTTGGAAATGATAATGATGCATTTCCCGGATTTGTTTTTCTGTAAACAGTGTCTTGACAGTCTCCTTTTCTGTCCAGTTGGTCCTCCCGAGCAAACTGCTAGCATCCAATTTGCTCTAGTGAAATTTATAAACAAAGATTACAATGAGTGAGCAAAAACTCACGGTTCCTTAGTCTGTTTATTGGACTACAAACTAGATATCACTGCATGAACACGCTGATCTGTTTGTCTTCCTGTTTAAAGAAAGACACTCAGGAAAAGCGCACTCTAGTTCCAATCCGTCTAAAACCTATAAATCAAGACAAAAACAGTGGTGATATAGAAAAATAGAAGCAGCACGGTTACTCTCATAGGAAGCAGTTAGCAAATGCCCACAATCAGTCGCTATTTGAATCCATGAAGTTGTCTCGTTGCACAGACTACAAGGGCCTTAACGCCATAAGGGTTAATGATGCCTTACACCAAAAACCCAGGACTGTACATCCTCAGTTTCATGGATCAGTTTTCTGTAGCATCGCCATCCATTCTACATCCTCTAGTTCCAAAGCTGGAAACATTAATGGCTAGCTTGATTGCGAAAGCTCTCCAACAACATATCGCTATTACTGAAGGGACAAAACATACAATAGAAAATTCATATAAATGACTCCCTTCTCTTTTCAAGAGACATTTACTTGTGGCATCTCATTTAAAAAGCTAAATATATGAACTCTTTCTGATAGCAAATTGCACTCATTGAGATAAAATTTGATATCTTCGTCGCTCGCTCATTTCTTTAAGAAAGTCTGAAGGATTTTGACATCTGCAGACACTGAGCAAACGACGGCCTTTTCACAGACCTGACAAAGTGGGTTTGGTGTACTGACAGTGTCCATGGCACTGGCTGGATCCCAGAGGACAACAATCCCATTTTCAAAGAATTGCCCCACAACCCAACTGCAATGTAGGATAATATGGGGATTCATGTCTACCCACAAACAGAAAAAATTTCAAATAAAAACCCGATTTCTGTTTATCTACAATGGCCTTGGTATTAAGGCCCGACATAACTTGCCTGCCGCGACCACAGAGGCATTGCTACCAGTTCTATTCTACTCAAGTCGCAACAGATACCAGAAACTAACTCCCCAGGAGGATGTGTCTGATTGAGAAACCAGAGCCTCTCTATAGAGCAAAACGGATTTTAATTCTTTTAATATGAAGCCGAGATGATTTGCTCAAGCAATATAATCAGAAATGCATTCACAACTAAGGTTTCCAGAAAACACTCACAGTAGAAGAATCCTCCAGTTTGTCGAAGAAACGCATTCCATCTTCGACATCCATGGGCTCCAGAGGCCTATTCCCATTTCCAGTGTCTTCAGCCGATGAGGAAGAGGAGGAACTGGGCCTCAAAAACCTTTCAAAAATAGCCATAACCAAAAACATAGAAATCAGAATAGCAGTTGCCACAAAACCGAAGGATACTGCATTAACAGAGTTATCAAAACTTCTCCAATGATCTTCTCTGCTCATATCCCTGACGGTTGCCTGACTGGGTGAAATGTTCCCTGAATTCTCATTCATTGCTGGCTTTGGCTTCTAAGGCCTATAATCACTCAGTCTGTCAAGGCCCTTTTTAACAAAAAATCATTTGGGCTTTGTACAGAAGGGAAAAAGAAAAAGTGGGTGTGCACTGTCAGAAGTCAGTGAATGACTTGGGTTCAGAAAGGATGAGGGAAGCACTTATAAGGGGAACAAAGAACTCATTATACCCATTGTAGCCACAGGACACATGTATAGCCTGTCTTTGGGCTCCAAACTTCTGATTCTTGGCTTGACCGTGCTAGAGCTTAAATCCAGAGTACAGGGGGGATTTCATGGGCTCTATGTTGGGGAACACTTCCATACCCTGATTGGACATAGGGATGGCTCTGTAAACCATAAAAGCCATAGGAAAACATTAGATGATGGTACAGAAATCTCTCGATGGATAAATTTGACTTGGGACTGACGATGAAAACTAGCTTAGCCCAGGGTGGGGACTTCGGCATGGATTATTCTAATCGAAAATCATTTCCTAAACCATTATTGAAGGTTATCTTCACTCCGGAAATTGTTTATAGACTGCATTGGAATGAGTGTGATCTGCAATCATTGTCCTAAACTTTGTCTTCAGAGCAATTTTTACGGATTGTGATCTCGAGCAGATAATAGAGTTCAACAATTACTCACCACCCAAAGATTTTCTGACAAGTATTGAGAATTTTTCTCAAGGAATGATACGACAGCCCTTTTATATCAAAATAACTGAGTCCCCTATCATCTCAAAAATCAAGTCATGTGGGCAACCAATACCACGGTGATAAAACCTGTTTTTATCTGTTATTCAGATTCTGTGGACTGCCCCACTGTTGTGACATGCTACAAGGCTTGCATTTCTTGGGCAAATCTGTATGAAGAGAGAAGGAACTAACAAGCACATGCCTGGAGAACCCATTTGCACAACCCGAGTTCCACCTCATCTTCCGCCCTTGATCTTATGACGTGCCACGTCAGAGCTCATTACTCTGTCGTGTACTGTTGACGTCTGTCTTCTGATAACCACATGCATGCTTACTGTAGTCTTTGTCTCCTGCCTGCCTGCCAGACCGACCTGGTCACCATCCATTGCCACCTCATTTCACCTCTCTATGCATATTTCTATGAAAGTTTTTTTTTTCACATTTAGATTTATCAGATTTTATCGTTCACTTTTCTGGATACATATATATGGCAGTAGTCTATAACAAAGCTTTTTGGGTGGATTTTTCTGGTCAAGATCTGGCAGCAATTTATGGGATTCCAAGTTTGATAGCTAGTTTCTGCACAATTAATGGCTCCCAGGGTTTTTCAGGGCGCTGAATCCAAATATGCAGTTAAAAAACCATTTTAACTGCTTAAAAATCAAGATTTAACCTAATTTCTTCGCCGGATTCCGTCACCGGAATCTCCAAAAAGTCCATTATAGACAACTCCTATAATATGTATTCTGGATACATATATAATATGTATTCCAAAGGGAAATTGTAAAAGTAGTTTTTATTCGTATATTATATTAAAAAAAAAAAAAAAAAAAAAAAAAAAAAAAAAAAAAAAAAAAAAAAATTGTAAAATTATGGGCGGTTAAAATATGGAGCCTAAAAATTATCAGAGGTTTTTTTAGTTTAGGTGATTGAGTTATCATTGTTAAAGTGCCTTTATTATTGAAAGGTCACGATTTCAATTTTTTAGGCACTTTGAGGATCAAAGATAGTGATCTCTCAAGGTCAAGTCCCGTAAGCAGTAGGAAGTGATCCCTTCCAGTAGATCTGCCTGGTATAGTGTTCTATGAATGTAGCAATCATTGATCTCGAACCACATAGAAAAAAGAAAAACAAAACACAAGAAAACACAATAAGGCGTTACATTTCTTCCATACTCTATACTCTGTTGGACTCTTGATGATTGTCTTATGATAAGCACATGCATGCTTACTGTGGTCTTTGTATCCTTTCTGCCACTCAAATTGACCTTGTCACTAACCAATTCACCACCCATTGCCTACCTTATTCCACACCTCTATGCACATTTCCATCCAAACTCTTTTTTTTTCCCTTTTGTTTCACATTTAAAGATTTTATCATTCTCATTGCTGGATAGATCTCGGGATAAGAAAGATTTAGGTTGTTATATATATAGTCACTCATGGTCCAAAGGCAAATTACAAAGGAGTCATCCTCCTTTAAATAGGTTATATTACATAAGAAAATCATTGGCAAGCCCATGGGCTCTTAAAACCTAGAGCCCAAAAACCACTAATTGTTTCTTTGTTAGCTTAGTTGGTCGAGTTGTTGTCATCAAGGCACCTCTCCTATTGAGAAGTTATGGTTTCAATTTTACACTCTCGAGGTCAACCTCGTCCAAGTCAAGTTCAGTGATTGAGCCCACTGATTGAGCCCGAGCCCAATAATTGAACTGGTAGGAAATGATCTCTACAAATATATTTACTTAATATAATATTCAATTAATCTTTCTCAACCTAATAATAATCAAATTATTTTTTTTAAATAATAATATTAAAAAAAATCCTTTTTAATTAAAAATTTATGAAAATTATAATTTTTAAACTTCAGCATCACAAAAACCAAGCATTAAAAAAACTAACCCAAACCTTCAAAATACCAATCTTATCATATAATGTTTGCACTGACCCACTTCAAAAAGCTTACAAAATTAAAATTTGATGCCTATGTTATCAACAAAAAGGTAAATAGAAAAAAAAAATTTATTTCTGCTCCAAATAAACCATAATTTTAAAAACAATTGTAATATATTTAAAATATTAATTTTAATCCATATAAAGCACAATTTATAAAAGCATTATGATACTAAATCCAGATAACCTTGTACTTTGATGTTATTTCTGATTCTCTGAAATCTTTGCTTAAGCAGGTTGTTAAAATAGGGTAGACAAGTTTCGAAATTGAGTACCCCACTTTGTAAGTCGTCTTTTTAAAAAGAAAAATGATAATTTATGTTTTCTTGGTCTTAGCGAAATATTTTACATCAATATTTATATTTTTTAACTAATTAAAAAGTTTTAAATTTTAAAATTGAGTAGTTAGATTTTTTTTAATTGAGTAGTTAAACTTATTAATAAATAATATTATTGGTTTGTTGTCATTCTCTTGTCTTGGAGATTTCTCCACTTTCCTTTTTTTGTGCTTGGTATTGATGGGAATATATCTCTATATAATTAAGGTAGGTCTAGAATAGTTCTGACATTTTCATTCACATATTATTAAATGAACTGTAAGTTGGATATGTTTTTTTGTTTGATCATATTTTTTTCTTTTACAAGTTGTAAATTATGTGTATGTCTGTAAGAATAAATATCAAATATGTTATTATGTGTTTTGTAATTGGTTTTGCAACTATATATGATTTTGGTTTTGACATTTTTACTCACATATTGTTAGACAAATTGCAAGTCGTTTTTTTTGCTTTGCCTTCTTTTTTTCCTCTACAAATTGTATAATGTGAATATGTGCATATGTGTGAGAATAAAAATCAAATATGTCATTAATTTTTTTATGTGAATAAGTGTATGTGTGTGACACTAAAAATAAAATATGTCATTATGTTTCTTGGAATTGTTTTTGCAACTATAAAAGTGTGTATTTCCTCCTTGTATCTATCACATTAGTTGGAGGTAACTAACTCTATGGAGATGTAAATGTTCTTACATGTCATAAAGCTCATGTCCATGAAAGTGAATCCACAATGGTCGTGACCTCTCCTAGTGATAACATGTTGTTAGATTGGTTGCATGATGTATATGTCTTTTGATTAACCTTTTCCCCTTCCTTTGTAGATTGTATAATGTAAATGTGTGTGAGAGATAGAGTGATTTAAATAGAAATACCTTTGTATGGTCAATAATTGTTTTTTTTTGTTAGTGAAGTGAGGTATTCTTATTATCCACAATGAGTTTCAAGTCTCTCCAATAACATGTTCATGCTCATCTTGCAGAAAACAAATAGAGATAGAATGAATACCTCCCACTTATGGCCTTTTAGCAAAAGGGTGACTTTCATTGTTGATATGGGAAAATCTCACTCAATCAAAGTTCTACACTTAAGTGTGAATAAAAATCTCTAATTTCTTTTATTAAACAAATCATAAGCTTATATAGCTTTACACGAAGATAACTAGATCAACAAATCTAGGACGAAAAAATTCTCTAAATCCTAAGAACTAGCAACAAATCATAATAATATAGAGGACTGGAGAAATGCTCTCATCTACTTCAAGAGACTAGAAAGCGAAAAAAATCATCACACAAATCCTAAGAACTGACAACAAATCATAATAATAGAAATAGTTGGAGAAATGCTCTCAAATAATTCATGAGACTAAAGAACCAAAAAGATTTATCACACATAATCTACACCAACAACCTTCTAATACTAATAATAATGTGATATAAATATGCTCAATATACTTATGCTAAGTACTAAAATTCCAATCAATCATGTAACAAACTGTTTATATCCATTAAAAAAATGATTGATTGTTATTTGGTTGTATTAATTAGACGTATTCAATGAATAATATATATAATATATATATATATATATATATATATATATATATATAATATATATAGTGCATCTTTAAATTATTTCCACCAATTTAAAATTTCATCTTATCTTCCCTCTCTTAATTATGTTAAAATAACTTAATGAAATTTAATAATAATTGTATAACCACATGAAAAGGAGATATGATGAGATATTTCCCTTAACTTAATTGTCAAACATCTACCTCTATTAAGAGATTGAGATGTTGAGTAGCAAGTGGTTATATAGAAATGCTAAAATAAAAAATATATGCAAAATACTTTTATCACTTTAAATGTGTAAACATCTCTCTTTATCTTATCTCTTTTTCACACTTGAATATATATATATACAAAATACTTTCATCAATTTAAATGCCTAAATATTCATCTCTTCATCTTATCTCTTTTTTCACATTCTAAATAAATTGAATGAAAGACATTGATAATCTCATATATATATAGTTTGAGTTGGCCTAATGATTAAGAGCATGTGTTTCCTCTTAAGAGGTCACAGCTTCAAAAACCAGAGGGGGTAGAGTATGCATGCCTTCGTAGACTTCAATCATTGCGCTGAGGTGGATCCCTTGTCTCACAAACAAGAAGGTCTGACACATCATTTTGGTATCTGGCTTGGCCATAAACTTAAAAGTGAATAATAATATATAAATTTTAATCTAACACCCATCTACACTTTATCAATAAAAAATAAAAAAAATATGTAATAATTATATATAAACCTAAAAATACAACTAAATCTAAAATATCTTTTAAAATTCACAGATTCAACGGGGCTAACCAATACCCTCTCCCATGCTTTTGGAGGGATTGAAAATCGTGTAACCAATGGCCTACCATATTTTCGAAGAAATTGGACTTAAGCCAGAGAAATATCACCAAATTCTCTTTTGAACAGCGAGTGAAAACTTACTCGTTGCACATAATAAAGACACAGTGATATGGCCCAGTGTGGGAGCCCTGAATACTCAAGGGAATTCCAAACAATTTAATACCTCTTCCTTTATGCTTCTTTATGGCATTTAGCAAATGAGAATCAGGGGACCAATCAAAGAGCATGACTGTGGGGGGACCTGTTTGTCGACAAGCTTTACATGGCATGATGTTTGCTATTGATGGTCACCCAACTCCCAGGTTGCCTGAGTGGAAGACAAGCACAACTCAATTTTTTTTTAGGTTTGGCATACTTAAATTAAATTGGGAAGATGGCCCATCTGAGCATCTGATACATATTACAGAATGTATTCCCTTCATTTGGAGGTATTACCAGAGGTAGTACCCCTACCAACCTGCAGTACATGTTACTCCCTGTATCAAGGTTTTTTTTGGATGCAAAGTAGCTGCATGGCTACTGGTTAATGAAGGTTTTATTTGGATGCAAAGTAGTTGCATGGCTACTGGTTAATGATGGCCTGTGGCATGAGTGGAAAGCAAGCACAGCTCAACTTTTTTTTAAGTTTGACCTACTAAAATTAAAAAGGAAAAATGGCCCAACTGAGCATCTGATACCTATCATAAAATGCATTCCCTGTATTTGTAGGTATTAACAGAGGTAGTACCCCCTACCAAGCACAACTCAACAATTTTTTTAAGTTTGACCTACTCAAATTAAAAAGGAAAAATGGCCCAACTGAGCATCTGAGACCTATCATAAAGTGTATTCCCTGTATTTGGAGATATTAACAGAGGTAGTACTCCCTACCAACATGGAGTACATGTTACCCCTGTGTCAGATTTTTTGGGGCTCAAAGTGGTTGCATGGCTACTGATTGAGGATGGCCTACAGGTATTCTCTCGTTCTTTAAAAAAGTGAGGGAAAGAATCCCAGCACGCTTAGGTCCATATAGGCACCTAGTTCAACCCTTAATCAAATGCAATCTGCCTTTGGTGATTTGGACTCAATTGTGTTGCAGGTGATGTGATTGGATCAGACAAAAGCTTCACACAGGGAATCATCTCCTTTTTGTATATGACACTTCCGATTGAGAGAGCATCATATGACCCACAGACAAAGAGGGTATTTTGAGAAATTAAAATGTATTAAGCTAATATTTTAGGTTTGTGGCTTTTAAATCTGTCTGTAGCAACTCTAACAAATACAAAAGGCAACCCATGCACATGCATTTTAGATGGTGGATCCAACAACTTTCACTTAAATCAATTTTATTCCTTTGCTTTTTGTTTTCCAAATTCGAGAGTATTAAATGATATGGGGAGAGATTAACTGTTCCCTGAAATGATTTATTAGAAAGGGACCACAGTTGGAACAACTCTGTAAGGTGATTAAGGTTTTTATTCATTTTTCTCGGAGAGATTAACTGTTCCCCGAAATGATTTACTAAGGTGATCACGGTCCTAATTCGTTTTCTTATTTGGCCATACGCTTTTCTGTTCATGGACACAAATTTGACCACAATGTAATTGTTGCAGTTAAATATTGATTTCGTTTTCATGTGCATTGATGCAAATTTGACCATGTACGTAAGTGTTTTTGGGAAGATTGATTTTAATTAACTAAAGTATTCGTTGAATAAAAGTATATATTATTATTATCTAATTTTAATGTCACAGCTAAGTTAGACATCATATTGGTGTATGAGACCGCTTTATTTGTGGGACAAAGGCTTGAGTGGACCCACCTCTGCTCAACGAAGTGATTTGACTACTAAGTCTATCTTAGGAATAAACGCATGCTCTTAACTATTACGCCCACTCAAATTGTATATCATATCTGGAGTGTTTTTTATTTTAAAAAAAATGTAATAGTATTATTTATATATAAATTTTTAAAGGGATTAAATTTAATGGCGAAAAGTGACCATTTTCACCATTGGATAAGGTTTAATTTCTGGAAAGTGACTAACTATAAAAGTTTTAAGATATTTGTTGAATAAAGTATATATTATTATTATCTAATTTTAAAGTCACAACCAAGTGAGACACCACATTGGTGTGGGAGGCCCCCTTATTTGTGGGACAAGGGACCTGAGTGGACCCACCTCTGCTAAGTGATTGCACTACTAAGTCTATGAAGGCATATATAATCTAGCCCCCTGGGTGGTGACCTCTTAGGAAGAAGCACATGCTCTTAACCATTAGGCCCACTCAAGTTGTATATCATATTTGGAGTGTTTTTTTATTTTTATAAATATTGTAATAGTATTATTTATATATAAATTTTTAAAGGGATTAAATTTAATGGCGGAAAGTGACAATTTTCACCATTGGACAAGATTTAATTATTGGAAAGCCACTAACTATAAAAGTTATAAGATATTTTGAGGTAATGATGTACTTACACTCAAAGATATTATTTAAATGGTCCCATTACCAATTTATTATGTCGATAGCCATATATATTTTGGAATAGGGTTTCTAAAATTTTAATTTAATTATCAATAATTATTAGATGGATAATAGGAATTTAACATTCATGAAATATTTTAAATATTTATAGTAATACACAAATCAATGGTTGAGAATTACATCCAAAGTAGTTATGCCCTGCCCTTTTTACTCTTTTAATCAAATTAATTAATTAAAAAATGTCATATCAACAAGTGCCATATGAGGTACACCACAACTGGGAGAGAGATTTTCAAGAGCGATAAAAAAGGTAGAATAGAGACATGGCTAGGATTTCTGAGGGGAAAATGTGCGTCGCCGCCTCATTGCAAACCAGAGATCGGTGGCCAAAGGGGCGTTCTCCTCTCCATCTTCCAGATCATATAGAAGACAATTAGGTATACACAGGATGCTACAGACCAGTCGATCACAAGCACAAAACTGAGGAAGAAGCCGTCGGGCAGGATGGGGCCATGTGCAACCGGGTGTGGAAAATGCGGCCTGCTGAGCCTCGGGTTTCTTTGGGATTGGCGAAGGTTAATACCACCAAGCTAAAGACCAAGATCGTTGCAACGACGGAGGAAGATGTGGATCGATCATGCTGTGGCAATGGACGAAAAACCATGAAAATCGTTGATACCCTAGGGGAGGTCGTAAGGCAAGATTGGGTTGTGAATGAAGGGTTGAGGGCCGACAGGATAATTGCACCCCCATCATTATTTGGATTGACCGACATTACAGCCATCAAGGGAAAGACAACATTCATGGCAGAGGCTTCCCAGGCCAAAACCGACATGCAACTGGAGGACTAGGTCTCCTTGATAAAAATAGGAATGCAGGGCATTAAGATTGGACCTCTGGAAAATATCCCTGGCAAGCCCAAACAAGGGATAACATGGCAAAGCCAGATACCCAAGCTTTGCGGTGCTCCTGGGCAGACAGCGAAGGAAGATCCAACAGAGCGGGGCCTAGATAAGGTAGACCCACCAGATACGGAGGAAGATCTAATGCAAATCCTTATCAGATCGATAGGAGGTAGACATCATGGATCCAGGCCAAGAACAACACTATCCGCCAAGGACTCCGGACAGGAAATGATACAAATCTTTATCAAAACCTTGTCAGGGAAACAATATGCAAACGAACCTGGAAGGAGAGGCTGATAGAGGATATAAAGTATGAAATACAAGCACATATAGGCATATCATCAAACTTGCAAAGCTTGATATATGCAGGAAAAATTTTACAAGATCACTATACAATGCAGGACTATGGAATTGCGCCAGACTCAACCATCATCCTAAACACGAGGCTGAGAGGCGGAAGCTTTGGATCTAGCTCAAAGGGCACAGGTTCTTTCAAGGATGCCGTCAAAGGGAAGGGGGAAGCCATCAACAAACCAGCACCACCACAAGATCTACCTGGACCCTATATTGTGGAGAAAAAAGAGCAGACTCCAGTACTGACAATCGCTCTACCTAAGGTAAATATAGTTTATACTGAATTTTATACAAAAGCTATCATATGCAGATTCAATGGCTTCTAGCCCAAGACAGATGCATTACAACAATGGATCTTCTCCACATGGACACCAAATTGTGACATCCATTTATGCTCCAAAGGTTTTTTTTATTGTTAAATTCGACACGGTCAAAGAAAAGGAGGATGTCCTCAATGAGGGTTCTTCATGATTCCCTAGCTCCTAGGTTTTGATGCCACTACAATGGTGGTTTCCAAAATGCCGGTATGGGTCAGGATTCACAACCTCCTGCTACACTTCTGGCTACCCAAATTCTTCGAAGGAATGGGGAATGTGATAGGAAAATACCTCAAGTTAGACAAGGAAAGAGTTTCAAGAGGCATACATACATTTGCCAGAATTTGTGTAGAGGTAGATCTGAGTCAAGGCTTACCGAACAACATAATTCTAATTCATAACAACACATAGTGGAAACAACCACTAGATTATGAGAACACGGCCTTCAGGTGTCGTGGCTACCAACAAACAGGTCACCTTCTTAGCAACTGCCCACAAGCTAAAAAAGAAACAAGAAACAACCACAAAAACCAAGAGGCTGGCAATGCACAGTGAATCCATATGAAGTAGCAGGGGATGAGGAGGAAACTATCCCTCCACCAGATCCTGATGATGGCCCTATTGAGGAGGAAGCTATGGGAACCATCCCCAAAACGAAAAATCAGACACATAAGGCGCCAAAAACTGAGGAATTTGCAGCACAGGGACTGGATGACTCTTTGCCGAAGAAGATACCAAACACAATGGACACCAATGGAGCCAAAAGACATCATTCTCCAGAACAATCCAATTTAGACAAGGGCAATCCTTGTCATATGGAGGACTCTTCTCTCGTACTTTTTTCGTCCTCACCGACTCAAGGGGAGTGGCAAAAGGTTGAGAAGAAAAAAGGGAGAAAAGCATAATTTCTCCCCAAATGTACATTATTTTTCCGGTTACTTTCTTTTTGTTTTTTCTTTATGACAGCAGTCTTTTGTACTGCTTTATGCATATGCGCCTCAACATCTACAAAATGTAATTTTGTTATTATTAACAAAATTACGACTTTTCCTTATGGGAAAAAAAGTGTCATATGAAATGAGTTTATGTTTTTTAGGCATGTAGTATTGATAAGGCGTGGTGTTAGCCATGGTTGCACCGAGAGACTTGAGGTGTTGTTACATAATGTTACATTTAAAAATAATAAAATACTACTTACATTAACAAATTCTGGCATGGATGGACTCGCAGAATGGCTCTTTACAAGTTATACAGGTTTCTAGATCACGAAGTTCACATCCCGCTATATTTTTTTTGGTCTGTATGTTTGGCAGAGTCGCATAGTCGGGAAAATGTGGTTGCGGTGCTTGGATTAGATCCTCGCCAAACTCTTTCTACAAACTACATTGGCAGGGAGGATTTGGTAGAAATACCAAGGCCAAAGTGTTGGCTCTCTAGGGGCTATTATCGTTTGCGAAAACAAAACATATACAACACATTCACATTTACAGCAACTACAAGACACTCATCGATGGAATGTTGGGAAGTAGCAATTTTTGGCCAATACAACTTAAAGGCTGGATGGAACGTATTGTGTAGTTAAGACTTGAATTCATTACTATCAATTTTCAGCATATTTATAGGGAGGATAATCAGGAGGCAAACAACCTCTCCAAACTTGGCCTCCGGGCCCCTGCAGGTTGCATCCACTTTTGTTTTATTGAAGATGGCATGGTGAGGGAAGAAGGTCATATTCCCATCTGCTAATGTTTGTGTGATTTTTTTATTTTGGTCCTGCATGGTTGCATATGGTTTTTCATTTATGTTATATTGATTATGTTGGACACTCTGTCTATGGTGGAGGTACATGACAATACATTTTGATATGGTATATACGTATATAGTAGTTTTTGTCTATAGATCCATTCTTGGTCAAGAGAATTACAAACAATATTGTTGACATATGTAATGATTTTTTACACTCATTCTGCAATATATATATAATAAAATAAAAATAATAATAATAATAAAATCTGCCATGAATAAAATAATTTGCCATATATTAATTATTTTTATGTTAATAAAATTTAAAATAAAATTACAATTTAGTTAATCTTTGCCATTTTTTAATTTTAGCAATGTGAGATGTACCCTAAAGTAAGTGTTTTGATGCTTATTGTTGATTAATGCCTATATACTTTACCGGCCATTTAATTTATATGGTTGTACTAGTACAAGTGAATCAAAGTGCACCCCTATGTTCTCCTAAAAAATGGTCTAAAAAGAGTTGGATCAAATGGTGAAAAGGGAGTAATTTTTCATCATTGGACGAAGTAATTGCATAAGGCTCTTTATCCTAGAAGTCACAAGGACACCTTAAGTTAATAAGCGGTTGTTGCACCTAAAAAGATTTTACAAGATTATATTATATTGAATTTTGAGGGTTTCATTTTGTAAAACAATATCAAAAAAAATTCAACCATGTTAAGATGTGGTGTTGATGTTGTTGGATGCCTTTTGGTGTTGATGTTGTCAAGTGCCTTTAGCGACACCAAAAAATATCAAATCCAACCATGTTCGAGTGCCTTTTGGTGTTAATGTTATCCAATGTCTTTTGGTGTTAGTTGCCAATTGCCTTTTGAAAAGAAACACCAAAAAAAATCTAACCATTTTAAGAGTTAACCAAAAATATCTCTTTAATCATTATTTCTTTAACTAAACTTAGATTAAAGCAAGCTTAAATGCCTTTGCAGAGTTATAATTTTTTAAACAAAACTTAAATCTTAAATTAAAGCGGACTTAAATGCCTTTGAGGAGTCATAATTTCTTAAACAAAACTTAAATGTCTTTGGATCATAATTTTCTAAAGGTAAAAATTAGTTTCACAAACATATGGTAATAAACCAAAAAAGTGAATATTACAAATATAAACCAAAAAAGTGAATATTACAAATATAAAAAAGACATTTTAAAATAATAAAATTAAGAGATAAATAAATTGTTTTGAATGCTCTGAAATGAAGTAAGAGTTATGAAGCAATGACATAACAAGATGAATTTAAGAGGGTTGGAATAAGACATAAAAAAATGAAATCATAAAAAATCCTAGTGAAAGAGAAGCAAAGAAAATGAATTAAATAATGTTGGATTGAAAATTAAAAAATAATAAACTTTCAAATAAAGAGATGAGATTAGAGAGAAATCATAATAATAATAATAATAATAATAATGGAAAATGAGTGTTGGCTTGATGGGCCTTGACCTAGGTTCAGTGTTAGTCAGCCAAGCAAATCCATACACTACTGGCCCTTTTGGCATCAATCCGCGAAGCGTGGACTGAAGTCTCACCCGAAGCAGTATGGGGGGATGTAGGAACAAAGTTTCTGCACCTTGAGATGGTTGTGATGTTGGTTTATACCTTAACTCTACCTTCGCGCAACAATAAGCCTTTAGGGATTATCGATGTACTTCTCTATTAGTCTTTCAGAACCTCTGAGAAGGTCTGCGATTATTCTTTGTGTAACCCTAATAGACGATCTCGGTACTTACGCGCCTATGTAACTACTTTGTTGTATAGTTCCCCGAATTATCTTAAGTGTTCACCAATTCTATCATGCAATTAAGACTATTCTTATGTAAACATATATCTCTACTTGCATTCATATAACAGGGGAAAACGTATAGGTTCGTGCATCAATTTAACATTAAAACATAAACCCAGTGCTTAACATAGCATAATCGCATGTAATTGACACAAGTAAAATACACAGTAATTTCATAATACTCTTCTTTATTGATAATCCAGATTTTCAGTACAGACTCTGACTACCCTATGCACACAGCTACAGGGGTTCGTGCACTCAACTGCAGACTTCTACCCTAGGCCTCTGCGCACTCAGCTGTAGAGCCTTCTACATATGCTAAGACTCTCGCTCTTAGCTCCTTACAGACTCATCAATGACTCTAACTCCATCAAGTCTATTGAACTTAACTTAAACTGCCTTAGACTCCTCTAAGGCCTCCTTTTTATACAATCCCATGGTTCACGAACCAAGGGCAGATCTCATCAAGCTGACATAACCTATCTAAACTAAGGGCGGAAACCCTTTTTTACTCTTGATATCTTCGTGCTCCACGGTCACAGAATGCAGAGATTTTCCATTTCTTTATACAAATTCCAGGCTTTCTGCCCCAAAACTTGGGTTTTTAACCCCAAAATTGACCCTAGGGGACCCGTTCCCAACAATGAGAAGTTAGGATTAAATATGAAAAAGCAATATATGAGGATATTAATTTTTAAACAGAGATATTGACATTATAGTAAGGGGTCTTTATGATCTTGACAAGTAACTATTTTTTTTTTAGGATTGATGCTCTAGTATGAATATGACTATTAACACTAATAAAATGAAGTCTTGAAAATTAGATATCACTTGTGTTAATTTTGTGTATGACAATAATAAATTGATGGAAGTGACTTCACACAAATATTTCGTGATTGATCTTTATCTCAAGCTTAATTGAAACTATAGTATTGGAAAAAGGATAAGTGGAAAGTGGAAAGTTTATTATAGACTTGAAAGGAGTTGTAAATTAGTGTACCTTTGGCTATGGGATAAGAAGAAGGTCCTCTCTGAAACTCTTATATTCTTGTTATCTTTTATGGTTGTGAAGTTTGAGGTTGCAATGTTTGTAGATAATAATGGAGAAAAATATAACAAAACCAAAAGTGGTTGATAACGTATAATTTCAAAATTAGAGGCAATACATCAATTCATATCCTCCAGATAGAAGTGAGTCATTCCCTATTGAGTGCATGGGTATGATTTGGTACCTAATGTACAATAACAAGATAGACAACATGGAAGACAAGAGGGCTCCTAAGATTGCTTCAAACTCTAGTCAAAACCACTTGTAACATAAGCAAAGACAACATAAAAATGCCATGTTTTGGCTAAATCATTGGGGAATCAAGAAAGAAGCCACTCTATAGAGTAATGATAGTATTAAAAATGTTATTGCATCTAAATTTTAGGAGAAATTATAGGGAAATAAAGAATTATATGATACAATAAAATTAAGATAATCTAGAAGTTCAAAAGTATATCTCTATTTTCACTGGCATAAAGATGAAAACAAATGTTATTAAAATTAAAATAACAACAAAATCTAACAAGATCCATTGTTAAAAGGGTGTTGGATGATTCTTAAAATGTAATGAGCTCGGGGAGGGGGGGCGTAGTTTTTCACTTCAAAGGATTAATTGAATCAAAATTTTCATTGAAGCTAGGGGTTCTAACAAATAACTTCGATGAGGCATATGCTCTTCTGTAAGGTATTCTTATTTCTCATTTCATTCACCTAGGTTATATTATAGTTATTGGAGACCCTTTTATCATCCTAAGGCACATGATTCTAGTAATACAGGCTAAGGATATAAGGCCATAGGTAATTCTTAATAGAATATGTTCTCTAATTGAAAACATGAATTGCCAATTTGAATGATTCCATATTAAATGTTGTAACAACTAATTGGTTGATGCACAAGTCAAATTGGCGATCCATCTTGACAAAAAGGGGTGCTTATTATATAATGATCAACATGTATATCATCCTATTCTATAAGTCAATCACCATAACAAGTGTCACTTCATTGGAATTTATTGAAAGCATGAAGGAGGAGTTAGTAGCTCATGCAAGAAGTGGATTATCCCACAAACACTCACCTCTACTCATTATATTGACAATATGTGCCACCCTAGGAAATAAATGTAGTAGCCTCATCACACATTGTGGATATGGGATAAATTTTTGAAGGTTAGTGGCATTTGCATCTATGAAGGAGATAATTATCAACGAATTCGGTTGTAGAGTGTATGGTAAGGAGGAACCCACTAAAAGGGATTCTCCTCATGGCTCATTGGGAAGGAAACTCGAGATGGTTTCCTAGTTTAGCCTTGGCTCATAAAGGATATCAATTACATGGAATTGCATGCTACAAATGATGCCATACGTTAACAAAATCATGAGGTTAAATCCCTGCATGAAGTTTTGGATGGCATTCTACAAAGGCTATGGCATGTTGATATCATGGTTGGTTTTGGTGGCAAGGTCTGGCTAATCGTGCACTTGCATATAAATCGCTAAGTAGGTGTGTTGGAGTAGGTGGTTTTAAAGTTAATCAACTCAAGCTAATCCACATAATTTTGACTTATCTCTTCTAGGTTCCATAATTGATGACCTTCCCTCCTCTATTCGGGTTGACCAACTTCTTGTGAGCACCAACGATCCTCTTATCACCTAGTTCATCCATGCTTCTCTAAACAAAACACCTAAGTAATTGGTTCTTTGGTTATCACAACAATTGATTCTTTTGGTTATGTGTCTATGAATGGTTTCTCCTAGTTAGTTGAGGTTTTTGTAAATCTAAAGATGTTATGGGATTTTAGAAGTTAATTACTTTGAATATCTAGCCACCAAATCCTTCTAGATATGATGGAGACTATTTTTGTATCCTAGTTGATGTACTCCACTTGTGTGATCTAGCCACAATCTTTTATATATAAATAAAATTTTCTAGATCTTGTAAAAAAAAATGTAGTGTATTTGGCTAGGGTTTCTCACGGTTTCTGTTCTACGTGCTACAATGGCATTGTTAGGGGGGAGGGGGCTCAAATGCCCCCTTATTCTAAGATGCAGTCATGGGAAAGGGCAAGGAGCTTGAAACCTCTTTTTTCACAAATCTTATGACTTATAATGCATAAAACTCCTCTAGAAAGTCAATTCCAATCACCTTAGAGAGGGAGGGGCGGGAAAGAATTTGGACCAAAAGACAAGCTCGTAGGAGATAGTTGCAGGTGGCTCGAATTAGACAACCGAAGGTGAGAACGCTCAAACTTATACTCAGTCAAGCAACAACTGCAGGCCAAAAATAAATAAAGTCTTGGTTTGAAAATACAATACCCTGATGTAACAACATACATAGACTTCATGCAATAACATTCCATCATCTACAAATTTATGGGCATCAGGCCCTCGAAAAGAACCTTAAACTGGTGGACACAAACCAAGTGGCACCCAAAGTGAGAGATTAGGCTTTAGTTGGAATCTAAGGGATTATTTACAATAATATTTGATCTCCTTAAGGATCGAGAACACACTTTTTAGGAAGGTCGTTACTTCCTCAACTTTGCAGGACTATACATGCATTATTGGAAGGAAAATTTCACACTAGAAAAAGAGGACTTCACTAAGGTACTTGTTTGGGCAAGACTTTATTCTTTGCACATAGATTACTAGTTGCCTTCAGTTCTTGAAGGAATTGAAGATGAAATAGGAGATACATCAAAATTTCGGAGGGCACGAGATTCGAATACTATGTCTCATATACCTGCATATGCGTCTATCTAGATGTCTCAGATGCGCTTCCGAAGGCTATAAATTTGGCTTTTAGGGATGAGGTATGGCTTCAAAACATAGACTATGAACACATTCCATTTAGGTGTAGGAAGTGTCATGAACACTGACACCTCTTCATATACTTCCCTTAGAATGTCTCCCAAATGGCCATTGCTCAAGATCAAAAAAACACTAATGAACAAGGCTTCAAAAAAGTAGGCACCAGAAGCAGGAACAATAAAATAAATCAAGGAAAACATGGTCAAGGGCCTCCATCAAATAGAAAAAAAATTGAAGTCCTGCAAGAGTAATAAGAAGAACAAAACATAGAAGAAACCACTATGGAGGAAGGTGAAATGATGAACCAACAACCCACTCACCAAGAACAAAACTGGGAGAGCACTTCCAATTGGAGCCTCAACGAGAATGCACCACACTCAAAATATGTAAACATGGGCTGGGAAAATATAGAATATTTAGAGGAGGAATAGATTATGAAGAGCTTTAGGAGGAGTCGATATCAACGCGATAATAGAAGTGTGGGAAAAACAAGGCCTAGCAACCATTCCAGAAGAATACATTCAAAAAATAGAAGGAGCATATTTAATTCAAGAGGAGATAAAAGAGACCACGGTGAGGAGACAACTAGAATATCACATCAATAAGGGAATAATGTCCAACATTCTAGCAGATGAGTACAACCCTAAGGGACCATGAGGAAAGCGAGGCAGAAAAACAACAAGCCAACTCCCATAGGATCTGGGTGCCAGATTAATCAACAAGGGAAAGGTAAGAGCCCTCACCCTAACCTGATTTTTTTTTCAATGAATTGCATTTAATGGAATATCAGAGGCTTAAATGGCCCTGGGAAAAAAATAAATCTAAAATAGAGGATAATGAAAAACAAGCCAGAAATAGTGCTCCTCCAGGAAACCAAGTTGGCTATGGAAGGGTTTCCATCCCTGCAAAAACAATGTTGCAAAAGCTACAATTATTTATCCAATGCATCATGTGGCACAACAGGAGGGAAGTTGATTCTATGGAAGGATTCACTTTATGAGTTGATCTCCTCAATAACAACAAGAAGCTCTATTACAATAGTTCTAAAAATTACAGGAACCTCTAGAATAATATGTGTTACCAACATCAATGGACCTCATAGAGTTGAAGAAATTATCCAGATGTTCAATTCCTTAATGGGAATCATCGGAGAAGTACCTCACCCCTATAAAATCATCCGAGGAGATTTTAACATGATCCTCAACCTCTCAGAAAAGAAAGGAGGAATTAGAAAATTAGGTAGGGACGTTGAGGCCTTTCGAGAAGCCATAGATAGGATGGGACTTATGGATATGCAAACGGTAAATGGAACTTACACATGGAACAATAGATGAGGAGGTGAAAGACAAATATCCTCTCGACTCGAAAAATTCCTCATCTCTAAATTCATCTTCCTTGCCTCCTTGGAAACAGAATGTCGAATCCTCCCCCAATTGGGATCAGACCATTGGCCCATAGCCCTGAAAAACCATATATTTGCAGCCCCTAGGAATCAACCCTTCAAGTTTGAGGCTTTTTGGTTGGATCATCCTAATTTCCAGAACAACATGAAAAATTGGTGGGCAAGCTCTCCTCCTCAGACAGGTACTCAAATGTACCAGATCCAACAAAAGCTAAAGCATATAAAGAATAGAAATAAAACAACGGAACAAATAAATATTTGACAAAATCATTAAGGATAAAAATGAGTTGGAGAAGAGAATGGAGCACCTCTAGAAAAAAATCATCCATCATGGCATCACTAATCAAGTGAAGGATGAGTAAAAGGAATTGCAAAAGAGGTGGGAGGAAAAGGCCAAGCATGAAGCAAAGTTGTGGCAGCAAAATTCTAGAGTCCAATGGCTCAAGTGTGGGGAAAGAAACACTAAGTTATTTCATCACTCCATGATCCAACACAGAACCAATATAATTCTTAGCTTGAGAAAAGTAAATGGGGGAATGGAAAGCACTCAAGAGGAGATCTTAGAGGAATTGAATAGCTTCTATAGAAAACTCCTAGAGAAACCCAACATGGATAGATCCTAGGCTATCATAGAAATCACCAACAACATTCCTACCATCCTCAATTAGGGTCACAGCATGATGCTTCTCAAATATATCTCTATGTAATAAGTTGAGGAAGCAATGATGGGCATGCAATCTGGCAAAGCTCCTAGGCCTGATGGCTTTACCATTGAATTCTTTAAAACATGTTGGTCTTTCATAAAAGAAGAGGTCCATGGAATAGAGGAAGACTCGAGGAGAAACAAAACTGTCTTAGGAGCTTTCAATGAAACCTGCCTCACTCTAATCCCCAAGGAAGAGGGAGAATATTCTTCAGATCAGTTAAGATCCATAGCCCTTTGCAACGTCATCTACAAGATCATCTCAAAGGTTCTAGCTAACAGGATCAAGTCACTACTACCACTCTTGTTATCATCTAATCAAGAAGGGTATGTAGAGGGAAGGAATATCTTTGACAACATCATCCTCTCACATGAAACTATCCATTCGCTTGAATCTCTCAAGAAGCCTTGAATGTTGATGCAACTTGACATGTCAAAAAATTTCGACAAAATAACCTGGAAATATATGCAAGAGGTCCTCAAGGCCTTCATATTCCACCAGGATTGTATTGAATGGATTATGGCACTATTTTTGAGCGCCTTCTTCTCCATTCTACTCAATGGAACCCCCACCCAACCCTGTGTTTCCACGAGACATATATGGCAGGGTGATCATCTTTCCCACTTCCTCTTTGTTCTCATGGTGAAAGGCCTAGGTTAGTCTCTTCAAGATGTCAATGTCAATCACAACCTTACTGGTCTCAAGTTACATGCCTCATCCCCTGCTTCTACCCACCAACAATTCTTTGATGACTCCCTTCCTATGGGTATTCCAACAACAAAGGAAGTTGAAGCCTTCAAATGCATTTTAAACCTATTCTCTGAAGCGTTTAGAACCTTGATTAACCATAAGAAATAAATAATAATAATAATAATAATAATTTTAAAAATATATCTTCTTCAATACCCCATTTCCCATCCAAAGAAACATCACAAGGATCTTGGGATTCCAGAACTACTCTTTGCCATCGAAATACTTAGGGGTTACCTTAATAGGTAAAGCCTTAAGGAAATCAACCTTGGAGGACCTCCTTAACAATTTGTATAATCAATTATCTAGTTGGACATTCTGATCTCTTAACCTTGCAGGTCATCTCATTCTAGTCAAGTTTGTTACTCAAACCATGCCACACTACCTTTTCTCTGCTCTTTTCGCCCCAAAATCTATTAGAAGCACCATTGGAAGCATCAAAAGGAACTTCCTTTGGAGGGGCTTAGAAACAAAAATAAGAAATGGGCCTTAATTGGATGGGACCAGATTTGAAAACTAGAAAATGCAGGTGGGCTCAGCCTCAGGGATCCTAATCTCTTAGGGAGAGCCCTAGGGGTGAAAACATGGTGGAGATGGCTCGATAATCCCAACACCCCTTGGGCCTAGCTATGGAAATTGAAATACACTCCCAACCACAACCAAAAATATCTCATTAGGCTCTCATGGTAGGCTTTGGGCTCAGCCATATGGAACCAGGAATGGAGGAACAAAGAAGTAATTTAGAGGCACAAATTTTGCGAGATACACAATGGGGAAAGTGCCTTATCTTGGGAGGATGCTTGGTAGCATCTTCCAACCCTCGGTGACGAATATCATGCCTCCCTCCAAAGGTCCATGCAAGAAAAAAATGAAATTTTCAAGTAACTCAATATTGGAAACCTACCACACATGGAACTCAATGGAGAGAATGGCTAAATAGGAAGGAATGGCTTCCCTTTACTAAAAATATGGATTGGGATTCTTTTGATGAGCTCCTTAAGCAGCGTCAAATCCAAGTGGATCATGAGGAGGAAAAATTAAGGTGGGGGAAAACTATGTAGGACTCTTCAACCTCAAGGAGGCTTATGGCTATATTTCCGCTCCAATTAGCAAGGGGACCTGAAAGGGGATCCTTAAGGGCGAATGTTATGCCAAGGAAAACAAATGGAGAATTAGCCCACTGTCACCTTAGCTAACGCTCTCTTATATTTACGGAATTTCACTGATGGGAGGAGACCTGGTATATTATGGTGTCACTAATGAAGGATAAGTCAATGAAATGATGTGGAGCAACCCAGACAATCCCTCTCCCAAAATTTGAAGGATAAAGATTGCTTGCTTTCTAAGGAAGGTACTGTGTAATCTAGGGAAAGGAAAAGAGGATTTCAGGATTAGGTTTATGGGATAAGACTTGTGATGAAGTTTTTCAATCCCTAAAATCCTTGTTAGAATTGGTATCTAGGAGGGTTCTTGAAGAATGGTCTTTCAAAAGAGCGGGTGCACATGAGGCCAAGTGGACCCAGTCTAGGGTATGAGGAAGGAATGTAGCAACCAATTATATTCTTACCCTAGACAAGGTGGAGAGAGGACCAAAGAAAGGATTGTCACTCAAAGATAGTTTTTTGACCATGTGAGGTACTAGCCTTGGGGATAGCAGGGAAAGTTTTGATCCTAGAGCTAGAGCTTGGATTTTCTCCCAAATACACCCTCAAAATGTCTTCAAAATTGGAGGATAGCTAGAGAAAAGGTGAGCACAGGAGACCCTTGGAGATCATTTTTTTTATGGCTAGCTTGTTGGGAAATTGATGCCCTAAGTACCCGAATGTGGCTAGACTTGGGAGGAGATGAAAGAATAAGAGTTTTAGTGACCACCTTGGTAGATAATTGCCCTAATCCTTGGGAGAATGGAGTATATATTGTTTATGAGTAGGATTTCTTCGTTCCCAGTCAAGGAGGCCTCAAGGTTACTTCACAAACCATCTAGGTAAAGAGGAAGAAACCCTGCAACTTTTATACTTTAATGTGCAAGAGGAATGACTTATCAAGGTCAAATTTTACCCCTAGGATATTTCGATCACATTACGTGGCCCATACATGGATAGAATTCTATAATAGAGACAAATTCCACAATATTAAGCAGTAAATGCATGTAAAATTAGCCCTAAAATAGTGAAAATCCCAGTCCCACATTTATGACAAAAGTAAACAAGAATAACATCAAAAAGCGCATACTTACATGTAATAGAGTATATCCAACCATTCACAATTGAAAATAGATAAAATCCAAGAGAAGATAAACCAATAACCATACATCAAAAGTCATTCATAAAGATCCAATTCATCCTCTAGAAAAATTGAGAAAATATCAAGAGAGATAAGAGATACAAACCAAAGTGATGATGAGAAAATGAGCTCATCTCACTTGTATTTATACACAAATTATGAGTTTTATTTATCCTCCTTGGCCTACATAAGCCCCAAAAATAAAATAATGTGCTAATATTCCAACTTTTGGTGCAAAGCCCACCAAACTAGCTCATAAATGAAGAAGTAAGCCTCTCAATAGGTCAAATAATAATCCATGCATGTCATAGGGCTCTCTAAGAGGCCTAATGAGGTCCATGGGTGCCACAATGAAGAATAGGACCCTAAAATTAGTGGACAAGGGTTTGGCCCCTTGTAATAACATGTGGTGCTCCAAATGATATGTGGGGGCACACAAGTGTCCTCATGTGTCTCCAAACAAATCAAAGATGCATGTAGATTGCCTACAAGGGATAGGATGATGGTGTAGGTGATGCTACATCATCGTGCAAGTCCTGTATAATCTTCCAAGTGTGTGGTGTAGATACAAGACCAACTAGGCATGATGGATCAGGTGCATCCTCCTCGTCCAATAAGTGAACCATGAGTAATATTTGAATGCCCGTGGGGATCCATGGAGTGCAATCTACTATTGTGGAGGCCCATGGATCTCAATGCTCACCCTACATGTGCTAATGTATCCCTATGGAGGATTAGGACCTCGTATAGGGAGACCAAACCTAAGATGGAAACCATCTACAATCATGCATAAGATCCAATGTGTCCCCTAGCCTTCCAATACAACAAGTCATTAGAGAATTTGAGTAAATGAGCTTACGTAATCATGGAACATAGGTTAGGACTTCATCATTTCCAGCCCTTCCATAATGGGCTTCGGGATGTTCCAATGTCTCCTAAAATCCAAATGGGGTTAACCAATAATCATATTAGGTGGTTTCTACTTCTAAAGGGGATAATAGAGTCAAGATGCATCCCTCAAAAGGTGGTGGCATGTGACAAATAGGTGAATGAAGTAGGGGATGGAAAGGGGCATCCATGGATCACGTGTTGGGGTAAAAGGGTAACTAATAAGAGGGAAGCCTAAACTTGGTCTTATGTGTACGAGGGAGAAAGCATGCTACATGAGATGCCCCAACCTTGATTTTTCCGTCCTTCTTTATATGCATTTTTCCTTTTTATGATTTTCTTTGATTAATAGCTCAGGGCTCAAAGGCCTAGAGCATGATGCATAAGATATATAAGTGAATTCCCCTTTTTGAGGTGGGGTAGGTCATTTCCCACTAGGGATTGGGACAATTATGGGTTCCTATATGATGGAGGGGGTTCATAGAACTTGTAGGAACTAGGTTTATGGCCATGATGATGTGGTAGAGCTTATGTATTGGCTTTTTCCCATGCGATAAATGTGTTTATCCTGACCATCTTTTGCATTTTGTGGTACATTTTCCCGTTGAATGTGGACATGTATGGTTTTATCTTTCTTTCCAGTTGCATCAACCTCCAGGCTTCATTCCAAGCCATGACCCAATGTGTGGGCAAGGGGAAGGGGCAAGCTGACCCTATGTGGACCCAATGGAAGAATGTGGACCTAAGCAGGGGAAATTATGAATGGGGTAATGATGAATGGAAAGAGGGTAATATAAGTGAATAAGGGAGAGGGACCACACAACCAATATCGGGGCTTCCCGTGAAATACCATCCCTGGAACCAAATGGTTTGTAAAAGAGATCCCATGGGACTAGAATCGAAGGATAATTCCTAAGAGGGGTCCAGGGAACAGAAGCACAGACCTAGCCCATTATTTTTACTAAATCCCCCCATTAATCCATGCCCATAAGTGTCCATGATAAGCAAACTGCAGTACTCAATGTCCAAATGACAAGGCATACATTTAATTTCGGGAGGCCCACCTTCAAACATACGATCATGGAAAATGGGTGAGAGACCACATGGATGGCTTAGGCGGAGGAGAAATGGCACAATGAGTTAGTTGGTGGCTGCAAGGGGTTGATGGCTGCCAACTGAGGACCATCTTGGAGAAAAAATTCTCTTGGGGATATTATCCAGAAAATGGTGGGTAGCATCTGGCTCCAGCTGGGACGTGAACTCTTGAAGAAGTGGGCGAAGCTACTCGAATGGGAGGTCATGAGAAATCCAAAAATCTCTTGATTACTATAGACCTGTCACCTGCACATATAATAATGGAAAAACATGGGGCAACATGCTTTCACGACGTCTCATGATTGCACATGCTAATATGTTAGGCCATAAAATCAAAATAAAATAAAATATGTAAGTATGCATCTATCTACCATGATAAAAATCATATGATGTTATTTCT
>APFE030155077.1:8904-70597 GCA_000404065.3 Pinus taeda | reverse complement strand
CAGAAAAATGTGAATTTTTTATGGCTGAAGGGACTGTGCTAGGCCATGCAATATCTCAACAAGGACTACAGGTGGACCCCAACAAAATTACCATCATCCAAAGGGTCCCACCTCCTCAAAAGGTGAGGGATGTCAGAATTTTCCTAGGCTTAGCTGGATATTATAGGAGATTCATTAAAGACTTCAACAAGCTAGCATCTCCTTTGTTTGGCATCCTAGGAAAATATGTTGAGTTCATATGGTCAGAAAATTGTCAAGAAGCCCTAGATACCTTGAAGAGAAAGCTAGTGACTGCCCCAATTCTTAAATGCTCAAATTGGGCCATACCTCTTCACATTCACACAGATGCCTCAAACAAAGCGATAGGAGCATCCTTAGGACAAATTGATGGAAATTTACCTTATGCCATATACTTTATAAGCAAAAACTTGTCAAAGGTAGAGTTTAACTATACAATGACCAAGAAGGAACTCCTAGTTGTCGTGCATTCCTTAAATAAATTCAGACATTATATCACAGGCTATCAAACCTTTATGCACACTGATCATGCTACAATCAGATTTATAATGAAAAAACCAGATGTAAATGCTCGCTTTATTAGATGTTTTCTTTTATTGTAGCAATTTGATTTGACAATAATTAATAAGCCTAGTAAAGAGAATGTTGTTGCTGACTTTTTGTCTAGAGTAAATTTTCCTGCAGGTGAAGAAGGAATGGTAGATGACCAAATGCCAAACGAACACCTATTTCTATATCAGTACTCTCTCCATAGTTCACTGATATAGTAAACTACATGGTTTCAACATAGTTCCCACCACACCTATCCTCAAAAGAGAAGAGCAAGATAGTAAGGAAAAGTGGTCCTTTCACCTGGATTGGAGGCAATCTCTTCAAACTTGGCCTAGATCAGATCTTGAGAAGATGTATTAGGGAGGAGAAAGTCTCTGACATCCTCCTGACCTGTCATGACGAGCCTTGTGGAGGTCATTTTGCAACAAAAAGAACTTCCTTCAAGATATTGCAAGTAGGCTACTATTGGCCCACTCTCCATTAGGATGTGAGGAGATACACGAGCCAGTGTATCGATGTCAGAGGATGGGGAAACCCACTCCAAAGGACGAAATTCCCATGCAACCTCAAGTGACCTTTGAGCCATTTGGGAAGTGGGGCATGGACTTTGTGGGGCCTATCAACCCCCCTTCAAAGTAGAAGTACTACATCATTATGTGCACTGAATATCTGATAAAGTGGGTAGAGACAAAAGCAATCAAAGTAGCAACAGAGGAAAAAGTAGCTGAGTTTTTGAGAGAAAACATATTCTGCAATTTCGGGTATTCGAGGGAGTTGGTCACAGACCAAGGTAGTGAGTTCACTTCCAGCCTGATTGAAGACCTGCTCACACATCATAAGGTCAAGCACAAAACTTCCACCCATTACCATCCACAAGCCAATGGGCAAGTGGAGGTCATCAACATAGCATTGGAAAGGATCCTAACCAAGGTAGTGAGTAACAGTAGAAACGACTGGGTGGATAGATTAGTTGAGGCCAAGTGGGCCTACAACACAACATGGAAGACCACCATCAGGTTCACACCCTATGAACTGGTCTATGGGAAGAAGGCTTTGCTGTGAATAGAGTTTGAATTCAATACCTTAAGGATGGTAGCTTAGGTGGACCTAGACCTCAGCCATGCACAAAATGAGAGATTACTTTAGCTCAATGGATTGGATGAATATAGATTGCAAACCCTTCTCCATACAGAGGTAGTTCAGCTTTGGAGAAAGATATGGCATGGCAGAAATATTAGGGAGAAGCAATTCCAAGAGGGAGATTGCACACTACTCTATGATTCAAGATACAAGGATTTCAAAGGAAAACTGAGGACAAGATGGCTAGGACCCTACATTGTCGAGAAATGCAATGACAATGGTTCAGTTCTGATCAAAACCATTTGTGATGAAGCCATCTCCATGCTTGTCAATGGACATCGATTGAAATTCTACAAGAAACCCCTCTCCAAGCGAGAGTTTATTGAAGATTTGAATAAAACAGTGATGGTAGTGGAGCATTTCTTAGCTTCCACTTCACCCACTCACTAAAGAAAAAAAAAGAGAAAAATAAGGACTCAAGTGAAAACCTCCATGAGGTGCTTGAGTCCCATCATTGGGTTGAAAACCTCTTCTACAGTGGCCGAGTGATGTAAAAAAAAAGAAAAAAGAAAAAAAAGGGAAATAATAAGATCCCTGGGTGAAAACCTCCCTTGGTGGTGCCCAAGGCATGTAATTAAGGTCAAAACCTCTCTGAGGCGCCCTAGTTGTTTTCAAAAAAAGAAAAAAGAAATAAAGAAAAATGAATTTTTATTGCATTGTAGGTTTGCGGAAGGACTATAGGGAGCAGAAGAAAGTGCCGAGGGAACCCTGACATTCATATTAGCATCCATCTCATCATCTCCACACCTTCCTGCATCATTTTTGGCATCTCTTTCACCCCACTATACCTCTTCTTTCAAAACTATGTTTTCTAAAGGAGGCTCTGTATTTTCTATAGGAGGCTCCTGTAGGAATTACAGAGAGCCAAAAGTGTCTACAGGAAGCATTTTGAGGGACATGATCAGCTTCATGAGGAACCTATGATCCTGCTTACCATCTTCAAGCCTCCTTGCCATCATTTCCAGGCCTGCATCACACTCCAAGCATCATTATTTTTTTCCCTGTCCAAGAAAAAAACAAAGAAAAAAAGTTTTTCAATTTTGAAAAAAAACAAAAATAAAAGGAGGAAAAGGCACCATTAACCTTACCTGAAGCTTACCTACTATCCCTCCATCATTCATCTCCACCTCTGGCATCATTCTCGAGCTCCAAGCATAGGGAAAAGCTGAAGTTTCAAGGGAAGAATCAACTACAGGAGCTCCTATAGGAATTCTTGTAGCAGCTGATCCCATGGAATTCCAACTCCAGCAGCAAAAGAGTGCACATCTCTAGGTTGAAAAGGCACATGTAGCTCAGCTCCAGCAAAAGAAGAACCTACAAAAGCACACAACAACACATCAACAAGTGGAGATAGCATGCATAAAGGGAAAAGAAGGCATGCATCAGAGAAAGCCACAACACCTCAAAACAAATACACTTGGATCACAGGTAAGTAGCTAAGTCACTCCTTTTTTTGCATTTGTGTAATTAGAAATCATACGAAAGCAACAAGATGGTTGAAATCAAAAGGCAGCCAGTTAACTTGGCCACCTTCATTTAGTTGACTCCACTTAACCAAGATGTCACCCACACGTACGCACAATCAACTCAAGCACAAGATGCCAAGGATAGGTAGTTGGATGAAGAGTTAACTTCAACGCAGTCATATGGGGATGATTACGAGGGGGGTAATGATGACCAAGCAGGTGGGGACCAACGGTCCTAATCGTGCCAACATACACCTTGCCAGCTCAGCACTCATAACCAAAAATAGCCATAAAAAGTAATGAGCAATCCTCCCCTTCATTCTCACCACTTTTTCTTCAATTTCTCCTCGTAACTCAACCAAAAATCAATATTCTTGTGCCCCCACAGCCTCGTATCCATCATCATCCATCGATTTCCACCATATTTTTTCTCTCAGGATTTTCTACAGGAGCACCTACAGGAAATATACAAGAGGGATAGCGGGCTTTTACAGGAGGGGCAGTGAGTCATTTTGAAGGGAGGAAATATGATTTTTGGCACGAATTTCAGTCTGAAGAGGTAGGGTTCATGAATTCCCTCTATTGAATATCAATATATGAAAGAGTTGGTCTCAAATTGAAGATGAAATGAGTCTTCAAGAGGGTAGAAGTACATAGAAAAATTTCCTGTTTAAAAAAAAAAACACAGTCCCCTCTGTTTTTCTATTTCACTCAAAATCCTTTGTCTCCACCTCCATATATATTTTTTCAAAAGAAGTATAGCTAGTATGACAGGGGGGTTTATGAGAAAAAATCCCACTAACTCCACTAGACTCCATGCACATCCTCAAGTGGTAGAAATCTTCACAAGGGAAAACTAGATTAATTTATTTGAGAAATTTAGAGGGTTTGATGAGGAAATTGCCCATGAATTTGCTCTCTCTCTGGTCCCTCACACAAGAACTCATGCCACTGTAACCATTAGAGGCCTCTCCATTGAAATAACCCCTGAATTCATCAGTAGGGTCACTACCCTTCCTCTTGGGCTACCTTGGAGTAAAGGTGAGAAACCAATTAGCCAGGCTGCCAAGAAGAAATTTTTCCAAAATAATGAAACCACTGTTGAAGACAAAAATGGAATTAGGAGGGCTAGTATACCATATCCCTGGGATGAGGTTAGCTGCCAAGTTATCAAATACATTTCTTGTGAGGGGAGGCACAACATTGTTTATGGATATCATTTCAGAATCCTCCAAGATTAAAGATATGGCATGAATACCCTAACACATCAAAAGCTCAGTATCCCTTACTTTCTACTTTAGTCCCTCATTGACTCTAGCACCAAGGTACAAGAAGGAAATTCACAACATCTAGCTCACGATGACCTAATCAAGATCCTAGTAGAAGAAGCCCTCCATACCCTTACACTCCCTATAGCATGGGAAGTTTTCAGAAATATGACAGTTGAGGATGACATCAAGGCATTAACTTATGATGTGAGTCTTGCTGTCAGTGAGGAGGGAGAACAACAAGGAGGAGAAGATGAAGCCAGTGGTGGCGTAACAGAGAAAGAGAGGGAGGAGGAAAGAAAATAAATAGAGGAGGAGAGAGTTGAAGGGATAGAGCAGGAAGAAGAAAAAGAGGCAGAAGAGGGAGAAAAGGGGGCAGAGAGGGCAGAGCAAAGAGAAGAGTCCCCCAAAACTTGGGAGTGAGAAGCAGCAGCTGCCCTTACTACCCTCAATACACCAATCAAGCAGAAGCAGAAGAGGAAAGGAAAAACCTCCTTGTATTTCAGGGCAAGGAAGAGCAGAAGAATTAAAATAGGCAAACCTCAACCCTTCTCAAATATTCCCATTACCATTGAGGATTCACCATCTACCAAGGTGAAAGAATCTCCTTCCAAGACACCCATATCCTATGAAATTGGGACTCCAAGATCTCCTACATGGAAGGGAAAGGTAATTCTACAAAACCCCAAACCAGACCTACAGGAGGCCGGAATGGTCCTACAGAAGACACTGTCCAAACTTTAGGAGACACAAAAACTTGAGGAAAAGATAGGAGGATAGCTAGAGATGAAAGAGGAAGCACAAGAGCTACAAGAACCTGATCCCAAGCCTAATCTTGACTCCTATTATAGATTACTTGAGGGAGGCAAGACAATTCCACTATTTTTCGAATTGGAGAAAGAGAGAGTGAGAACACATAGGTGGATGCAGATAGCTAAGTCCAATGGAGTTGAGGATATTGGCCACAGAGAAAACAAACTTAGGGAAATGGGTAGAGAATTGAGTGCTCTCAGAGACAGAGAAGCCATTACAAAGAGCCATCTTCGAAATGAGAATGTATTACTAAGGAGGTAGCTACAGGAGAAAGAGAATCATTTGGCATACATGGCCAGCTTATCCATGGAAGCATTACAATGAAAAACACCAGCCAAATCTTATGGCCTCTATTTGAAGGATCAATGGCTTCAATTCCAAATAAAAACTTTGGCACAAACAGGCACAATGCCTTTCTAAGCCTACAGGTAGTTCATGGATTTGTGTGACCAAAGCACCTTAGAGGATAAAGAAAAGATGGCAGAGTTCTAGCTACACAACATGGCCCTCATAGACATCAATGTGTGGGACCCCAATGCCAAGCTAAGGGATCTGCAATTAATGGCCATGGCCTCATGGATGAACCATGAAGAATTGAGGGCAGCAAAAGTGAAAATATTGTTAATAAAAGAGCGGAATGAACCATTGATGATAAAAGTTGAGCCATCAAATCCTATGGCACTCATCAGCACACACAACCTGTTTGCCAATGACCCTCAAATTGCCCCTAAATATCTATACAATCAAGAACAAGCCATTGCACACTTTGAAGATATGTTTAGGCTACTTGGGGAGGACTGTGTGCATGCATGCATGAGAATATGGAACACCCTACCCCACAGTTTGCAGATCGGGGAATACCATTCCCCCATGAGGCTGAAGGAGGCACTAAAAAGAGTGTCAATGTACAAGCACTCCATGCAAAGGTTGAAGGTCAACTGGATTGGCCTCAAATTGAGTCCTCCACTCATATTAGGCATGTTGGAAGGCAGAAGAGAAGAAGAAGAGAAGGAGCAGTGGAAGGACATAGACAAGAATGTAGAATTCTATGGAGAACATGAGCAGACCACATCAGAATCCTGGAGTGCTAGGGAGACCACCAGGGCCATAAAAGATGAAGAGATTGACTTGGTTGCTCAAAGGATTAGAAACACCTTCAATAGGGGGTGATGATGAGCCTCATAAATGGGTAATTATTCGGGCTTATTTTACCTCCTAACCTAGCCAAATAAGCCATTCTCTTAGCTTATTGTATGATTTTCTAATTATAATTATGCTTAAAGGGTGAGTTGAATTAGTTATTATGCCATGTTGTCTAACATGTATTTAATGCAAATTATTGATGGATTTGGAGGTCAAAGTCAAGGATCAAGTGGTAAAATTACAATAATAACTCGAAGTAGACAAAAAAGAGGACTTATAGGAGGGAATCCCCCTCATTAATTACTCATCACTTCGAATTCCCCTTCATTCAGCTCGGAGTACAAGTAGCTGAATCAAGCACTAGAAGGCAGTCAAACAAGTGGACGATGATTGATAGTTATCTTGAGTTTTGGGAGCCAAGCCTCCTTGATTTTAAGGAAGTTGTTGGTAGCTTCAGATGTATAAGTAGAGAGACCTAAGGCCTCACTAGGGTTGGATTTTTTTGCTTGTGTAAACTCTGCTCAAATTTCGAGCTTACTATTTTATGACAGTTCTATGTAATCTTGCTATTTTTTGATAATGAAGATGGAATCATTTTTTAGCTAGTACTAAGTTACCTCAGAGGGTTGAAGCTCTTGGATTAAGGCCCAATCCAAGTAGCCAAGCTTCTATTTACTTTTATTTGTATTCTTTACTTTATTTTGTAGATTGTTGTTAGATGTATTTTTCTTATTGTTAAGAATAGGTTGTTTTTTATGATTTAGTCGTTTGCTTCCATTTATGCTTTTTGTAGCAAGCTAAGCAGTGATTAGAGAAGATTCAAAAGGCTACAAATAGTGCCCTGGCCTCACTTCCTCCCTCTGGGACCATGATTTGAGGCAAAGACTCTCTTGCTACCCCAAAAACACACATTTTCCTCATTCCTAGGACTTCTAGTGCTTGCAGCTCTTTAGTAGGTTGATAGTCCAGTTTTGCTTTGCTTTAGATCTTCTTTATCATGCTCACTTTCTGATTTACGATAGTCCTCTTGTATGCTTTCCTTCCTTATAGTATTTCCCAACACATCATAGTTTAGGCCATTTTTATGCAAAACTCTGTTTTTCCTAGGATGCAACCATTTCATTTGTTACTTGATTTTATTAGTTGACTGTCAGTTTCAATGCAGTAGATCTCTTCCAGCAGTAGGCTAGCTTACCACCAATCATATCCTCCGTCTGATCCATGCCCTATAGGTCTCTCAAACTTCACCTCAATTCTGCCCTAGTTTCCTTCATTTTTCATAGAACTTCTTCCTCTCTCCTTGAGCAAACCCAATCATCTTTCTATCTCCTGGTGACTCATGGTAGACCTTAGGCATCCTAGCACCTCATTCCAATCTCCATCCACCTTTTCCACCCACTTTCACACTCTCAAAACAACGAAAATTGTTCTTGGCCTCCTCGTGTAGGCCTCCTGTAGTTTCATTGTTTTCCTCTTGTAGTTCTCCCGTGTCCTCCTGTAGTTTTTCCTGTAGGCTTTCTTTTGAAGGCTAAGTGTGGGAAAAGCCTCCAGAAGGCCACCTAAGGCCTCCTAAGACCCATTCACACCATCCTACATCCTCCCAAGCTCCAAAACCACCCTCCAATGCCACCTATTCACTACCACAATCACACACAATAAATTAGATGCATGTAAAATTCCCATAAAAACACAAAAATCCAAAATTATGCTTTTTTCTTATTTAATTCTTGATATAGAATGGTTAGATGTTATTTATTTCCTTGAATAGGTAATGGGATTTCTTTCATGGTTTTCATAGTGTTTTTGGCAAAAGTAGAATTAGCTTGTTAATTAGGGTTTACTAGGTTTTGCTTTACATTCGAGTCCTTCTCCTTTCTGCAGTTAGAATAGCATCTATAGAGTAATCTTTCTTTCCTTTCATCATACATAGAGCTTCTTCTGAAATCTATAGAAGTTGGCTTGAGCTCTTAGTGATCTCACACCTACTGACTAAGTGACAACCTGCAGTGAGAACTAGTACTTGTGCATATAGCATTGATGCTTCCAAGTTTGTTATGAACTAGCGGTTGATAAAAGTAAAGTTGGAAACCCACGAGTCGCAGCATTCTTGCTGCAGTACTGACGCTTACCAATGGCATTAATGCTCATGTACATTATTGATATATTATGATTATATGAAGTATTATGAGAAAGGGATAGGTTAAGAATAAAGGTCAATTTCAGGAGAATTATATTATTCTAAGGAGTGTTTAAGCTTCAGTAAGTTTGGCACAATCTTCTTGATAACATTCTATGAGTAGGTAGATTGTTAGGAACACTTCCATTTCATTTGACTCAACCTAGTTAACAAAAAAAGAAAAAATAACCCAAAAAATTGTATTACTCATTTTTTTTAATGAAAATAGGTATTTTATTTATTTATTTTTTTCAAAAAATTATTTATTTAGGTTGTCTTAAAAGCAATTAAATTTTTTAACTTTTAAGTATTTTATATGAGTTTTCTAGAAAAAACTTACCCCATAAAAATAAAATATAATTGTCCCTTATATCATTATTTAAAACCCTTTAAATCCAGAAACTTAATTAAGTGATGGATCTATATTCATGACGAACCATAGAGGATGGTTGAAAAAGTCCATTCCAAAAACATGAATGGATGACTGCCGAAGATAATACCACACAAAATATAGATATAGTTGTCCCTAGTATCATAATTTAAAGCCCTTTAATTCCAAAAACTTAATTAACTAAAGATAATAAGATCTCACGAGCCTCAAATCAATAACTTAATTAAATTAAATTTATCATGAATATATTTCAAATAAATTTGTTAATTTTGGTTGAATCTCGACCCTTTTAAGTAGTAATTATTAATTATATAACATAAAATAAATTATAATATTTTTATAATAGTAATGAAAATTGAAATTAGTTGTTAATAGAAAAGACACTTTTGAGGAACTAAATTTTCAAGTGAGATGTCTAAACAATTCTCACTCATCACATACATTAATACCCACTAATACTAAATTCATTTTTTTATTATTAAGGAATAAACTCACTATGACTTAATTTTAACTTAATTATTATCTTGAGTGGGTTTAATGGATACAACTTGAGTGAGCCTAATGTTTAAGATCATGTGTTTCCTCCTAAAAGATCACAAGTTTAAAAAGAGAAAGACTTAGTGATGGAAGTGCATCTCACCTAGGTCAATGGTTTACTAGAGGAGTTTGTTTGTATTTAATTAATTATTGTATTTTTATATAGTTTTTAAGAAAGAATAAAAATTATTGTAAATAGTAAAAAATTAGAAAATATTGTGGAAGGTTTGAGAGAATTATGAATTAGTTAGCTCTTATCTAAAAATAAGATATTAGATTAGATATGTTAGGGATTATGAGATATATTTTAGGAGTTAGTTCAGGGAATTAAAACCTATTTAAGCTCTTTCTATAAACTAAAATTATTCCACTTATTTGTGAAAGAGGGTATCTAAGCTAATCAAGCGGAAGTTTGCCAAAATGAAATACCAACTTCAGTTTACTGTTTTGTTTTTGGTTATGGTCGGGAGTGGTCATCTTGTCACAGCAATCAGACCAACTGGTACGTCTATCTTCTTAATTCTTATTTCGCTGTTTTTTTAAGCTGGTTTTTTATACGCTCATTTTGTTATGATATTTTGTTTTAGCAGTACCTAGCTCATCTTCTTATGATAATTTTTATTAGCAGAATGTTAAAAATAGAAGTTCGTAATTTTAAAATTAAAAGAACCATTCGTTCTTAATTTCAATATAAGCCGACCTGAAATCATAGCTATGTTTTTTTCGTGGATGGGGGATTGGTTTTAGGTATTCATCCCAACGAGGTGGGTGGCCAAAATGGATGTACGCTGACGTCGAGAGAAGATGGATCATCTCCCGGCCAGGAGAACACCACATATACATATCAGCTGAACAATGAGTGTGCATCTTGTATGGCTGAAAACATAATTGTGGAGGTCTCCCCCGGAAATGCTGGATATACCCCACAGCTTATACCTGTGACTAATTATATTTCGCCAGGAGATTACAGAACTCTAACCGTGACCCTACCTGCAGGATTTCAAGTTGCTAAATTCTCTATCTGGAATGTGCAGTATGTGTGTCCACCACCGGGAGAATTTCATTAGATGGGAGAATTTCATTAGATACTATTATTGATATCGTTTTCCAAGTTATTATTGATATGCCTGGCTTCCTCGCTTATTTTTGGGATCTGGACTATTGGTGTTGAGTAAAGTGCCATGGGAGGATAGGATATTCATTAGCTGCTGTCCTGATATAGTTTTTTAAGATATTGATATAATAGGTCTGGCTTCATGGCCTATTTTTGAACAGTATAATTATTTTTGGTATTTTCTTCAGTTTATTACATAAATATATATATATATATATATATCACTACTTTTTAAGTTGGATGTGAAGTTGTTTATATATTTTCCATTTAAATTGTTTTTTGATGCACGGTCATATTTATATATATCATAGAGATTAATGTTTTAAAAATAGTTGTAGCAGGTTTTTAAATAGAATTTTTTTATTCTTTTCCAATTTTCTTATTTGAGATTTCTGAAATGAAAGTATACATTATCAATTATAATTTTAGTGATATACAATATATAATGAAGTTTTTGGATTAATTAGATTTGATATTATTATTTTAATGATGGATATGCTAGACATTTTTAGAGTTCTAAAATTTTTGTTTTATATAAATTTGTTTGATAAATCTCACTTATCATATATTAGAGTTTTTGTCATTTTCAAAAAGAGAAGAGAATAAAAAGTAATGAAAAGACAGTATGTAAAAATTATAATTGATGAAAGATACATAAAATATATAAGATAGTAATAGTAGATATAAAATGTTAAATTTCCAAATTTTCTTCAAACTAAAATTTTTGGAATATAATGAAATATCAATTTTTAGCCACAGTTATGTTTCTATTTTAAAAATAAAATAAATATTTCATTTAAAAACCTTGAACAATCTTGAATTAATAATTTCTATACATAAATATTAATGATAGTAGAGAAGCAGTAAAGAATTTTTAGATCTCCATTAGAAACATAAGAAAAGATAGCAAGTGATCACCCAACATAAATGAAATGAGAAGTTCTATTTTCTAGATCTACTCTAGTCTAATAAGATAATCTTAATAGTAGGTATATTACTTATCCTTGGATTCTATTTAAATACATCATTTATTATGATATTGATGATATTATGGGAAATAACTTGGATTTTTCTTTTGTTCAATGGTTTTCTTAAATTAGCAAGCATAATAATTGTTATTCTAACTTGTAATATTCTAACTTGTAATACAATTTTTCAATTCTTTCATTCAAAGATTGCGTGATTCCCCATTAGAACATACCTACATAATGCCATCATATATTTGAAAGTATTGTGTTGGCTAAATAGCTGCATTAGTTTTATGACTTTACCTATTTTTCATTGAATCAACTTATGTCATGTTTCGTTTTGTTTTGTTTTGTTTTGTTTTGAATAAGGCTATTTCTATATTGATACAAAAATATTTTACACCGAGGCTGTGACCTCGTAGAGCTAGCCCAAAATTGTGGCATGATTACAGTCAAAGCAAATCTGTGTACCAAAATCCATTGGAGTATTGCCCTCAGAACTATAGAGAGCTTGTTTTTAAGTAAAGCAAAAATACATAAAGCCCCATAGTTGGACTTGGAATTTAGAGTTGGACCTGAGCTGTATGACAACCAGAACTTGGAAATGGGACTTGAACCGGAGCTGGACGACAACCCAGACTGTAAAACTAGACATGGTAGCTGTGACCAGCTACACGACAACCTATATCTGAAAACAGAGGTAACTATGACTGCGACCAAAAATGGAATCTGAAGATTGGCGGGATACCCTTTGCATATAGAAAATAGGCAGTAAGAACTAATGCGATTGTAATCATAATTAGGACGTGGATCTTCTCAAGATGGCAGAAGTTCGACATAACCAAAAGGAACCAACCTACTTAAGCATAAGGAGAGGGATCATGCGGCTCCTCGGTGATGCGACAGCCAAATTTGTTATCATCATTGTCATCAGAGGAGCTCACTAGATTCTTCATGATCTATCAAGCCTTGTCTTTACCAGAGCTTGAAGCTTTGCTCTGATCCACATTTGCCTGGCTGGGACCTGGATTGTCTACCACCGGCCTGTCAAAAGTTGCTCTAAGGGAGCCGGCTCCATGACTCGAATTGAGCTCGGCAAGCTCAATGGTGACCGTGGCCATGAAGGTGGAAGAGCCATGAGTGCAGGGGAAACGTAACCGAGCGGCATTGGGCTTTGAATGGAATGAGCTTGGAACTGGAATTTGTATCCCTCTGCCTCTACCCCTACCGCTCCGAGTGGCGGTGTATCTATCCAAGTGCAGAGTCTGAAGTTGAGGAGTCTATCATGGAGTAGGCGGCTTGGCGCCCAATTTGCCCTCGCGAGCTGGATCTGGCTCTTCTACAGCTCATTCGCTTAGGCAATTTCGGCATATCTCGAGGGGCTTACGCAATTTCGGCATAGCTCAAGGGGCGGGCTGAACCTGGCTTCTTGGAGGACGAAGGAAGCTGTGAATGGAGAAAACTGACTTGCTTCAGAGCTCAGGGCAGCAAGCGGATAGTGAGCATGAATGCAAGGGGACCAGAGGATGGCTTGGAGGCAAAGCCAGAAGCCTCTCTAGTGAGCCAAATCTTGGTTAGCTTCCGAGAGAGGACGGAGACAAGCCGCTGCAATTGCAATGGCGGAGGGGCCAGAGCGGAGAGGATAAACATGATTATGGCGGGTTGATGGCGCCATGATCAAGAAATTATCTAGAGTAAATGATTGTCCTGGTGTCATTAAAGATGTATTAAGGTGGAGGAGGTGCAGAGTGATAACAAGAGCCTCGAGAGTATATGTGGCTGTACAGAACAACCACGCGTCCATCCCAATCACTAACCACGCGCCTTTGTCACCCGGATCTGGGAAACTTATGTCATGTTAAGATAAGAGTAACATATCTTTTATTTTCATGTTTACTTTTAAAATAATATTTTATTTTGATCTTAATTTCTTCAAGAAAAGACAATAAGTATTTACTAGAGTTTATTTTTTAAATTTAAGAGGATAACTTAGTTTAGTTAGAACTAATATTAATGATATTAATTCTCAAGAGTAGTTGAGAAACACTCAATATATCAATGCATGATGAAAAAATCATGTATATATCAAATCTGTATCAACATTGTGATGAAGATGTTAGCATAAAATTTCTAGACAATTTGAAGAATAAGCTTCATCATCACTAATCCTCATAAAATAGTAGATCGGCGTTACTATTTAGGAAAAAAATCCATTGATAAATGGTTAAACACCAATATAATGTATTTTTTGAAGAAACATATAAGAAAAAACTTGAATTACTAGTTCAATTTGGAGGTTGTTGAAACCTCAATAACTAGTGAGACACTAGAGAAAAGTAGAATATTTCATATTTCTCAATAATTTATGAATATGAAATGTAGATGATCATAATATGATCTTCAAAAGCATTCCAGAATGAATGTGGATCATGTATCCAAAACTTTACATCATAGAATGAATGTGAATCATGTATCCAAAACCCCAAACTTTACATCATTAGAAAACGAGTGTGAAACATGTATCCAAAACCCCAAGATAAACCTTATTTGAAAGTTGCATTGTTTTTCCAATTCTTGTGGTATTCCTATTTATGTATGGTAGTGAACTTCTTGAAATTGTTTATATAACAAATAATGGCTAAAATAATGACCCCAAGTAAATATATATTTAAAATTATAATATTTTTTTATTAATAGTATTTTCCTACTTTAACTTAATGATAGTTTAATGTTGAGGAGGCTTATTTATAGGAGAGTAATTTTCTTTTGAGATACAATATTTTTTGTACATAGGAGAGTATTTTTCTCTTGAAAGGTAATATTGTTTGTAAAGGATAATATAATAGTAACCAAATCAAATATAAATTATGGAATTCTTTTTCATTTATTTTTTATTAGTATAATTATTTAATAAAATAATTGTCCCATATTTTTTATGTTTTTTTGTTTCAATTTGTTATTTATATGTATATGGTGTTTTACATGGATTTGAATTTGATTCCAAGTTAGTTACATGTTTTCAGTAGTCAATTTATTTTTACTATCTTATATCTATATAATATTTCCTTTCCTCTAAACAATATTGCAACAAATAATATGTTTAGGATTAATTATCAATTAAGAAAATTATTCAATATATATTTCTTGTAAAACAGTGATGTGCTAAAAAATGAGTCCACTAATTCAAGCATACTATATTTATAGTAGTTAATCAAAATTAATAAATATTTGCTAACTTCTTGTATACTATATGAGACATAATCATAATTTGGTGAAATAATTGATATATCCTACTCCAATTGGGAAAACCAATATTTATATATTAGGAAAGGAAAATAATATGCAATCATTTCATTCAACCTAGTGTATGGGCACATAATTATCCTATTTGCTACTACTACATACACTACAGAAGAAAGAAAGTATTCTAATCTATATATGAGCAATAGATGTTTAAACTAATTTAAATATGTGATTTCTTTATATACATTTTCATTTATTTATATTTAATTAATGGAGAGTTGCCTCCCAAAAATGTATATGTATTTGTCATTTACTTCTTGTTTTCTCTTCTCCCCTTTTTAATATTAATGAAGGAAACCATTTAATAATAGATTTTGTGTTGGAAATGAGGGAATTAGCCCTGAAATTTACTTATTGCTTAGGTAACATAGCTTGTATGCACATAAATACTCTTCCATTCCCCCCTCTTTCATGGTGACTCTTGAAATAGCTCCAAATTTGTGGCTTTTATTTTTTATGCAACATATAAATCCATTGAAATGCATAGGAATTTTGGAATGAAATAGAAAACCATATAAACAAATCCAATTATGATCTCTCTATATATTATTATCCTTCATGTGTTTGTAGAAGAGCTAAAAGAAATGCTAAGTGTAAGTTAATTCATGCCACCTATTGTAAGTTTTGTAAAAGTGACACTCCTTCCATACAAATCTTTTTTCTTAGCTACCTTTTGTTCCATGCCTATATGTAATATGGACTATTAACCTAACTTTCTTTGTGATAAAATATTGGATCTAAATGTTATTTTCTAAATGAAAGTGTAGTTATTAGAAAAATCAACAATTTATAAGAGAGTACCTATGTGAAATCTATATTTACATATTCTAAAGTGTTCAATGTATCATTGAGTTATATGAACATGTTGAACATATTGTTTATGTCTCTTCAATAGATTCTCCCTGTCATAACATTGAACTAGTTGGAATATATATATATATATATATATATATATATATATATATATATATATATATATATATATAATATATATATTGATTGTTGTAATAGTGAAATATATATATATATATATATATATAATTTCACTCTTACAACAATCAAATACATCACATTTCAAAGTTGTAATATAAAAAGCAAAGATATGACTTATGTATGCATTATTAACTTGGGAAATAATTGGTTGTATTTTTATTCTTTAATTCTATAATGTCATATTCATATATGACATATTTGAAGCTTTGTATGGAAACCTCCTTCCTCATTTATTAATTAGCACTTAAATGCATGAACTTTCTCAATAATACCATTCCACCACACTTGGGGAATGTCCCATGTAAGACATATTTTTTAAAAGTACTTACAATCCTTTGGCCTTGTATCTATCATGCTATGAATAGTGTTTGTAGATGATGTTGGTAGTAATATAACTAACCATTCTTATACAAGAATCCTATATAATGCAAGAAATTGTGTGTCAAAATAATCACAATATATATAATGCAAGAAATTGTGTGTCAAAATAATCGCAATATTTATGTTGCATGTACAACATGTATTACATATTTTTCTTATTTGAAGGCACGAAGGGAATTTATTGAATCATATTTATGTTCAATTAAGTGCACTATAATAATTCCATATTCCATAAAGGTATATTTTTTTCATGTCAATAATTTTTTTAGTGTGGGTGTCAATATCTCTAGAACCCTTATTCAATTTCAACACGTCCTTTTGGTTAGAGGTAGTCGTAGCATTTCTATGCCAAGAATTTTGTTTGTCCTTTATCTACTTAAACTTTGTTCATGTATAAATAAGTTAGCCTACAAATGAAGGCCCATAAATGTATTTTCTCAATTTTTTAGTTTATACCATCTAATAGAATACCTTCAAATCATTTTGAGATTATAATTTAATTATATAAGATGTTTTCTTTACAAAATAATATTTTTTTATGATATTGCTAACAATTAATTATGGTAGTACATGTTTAGGCTACAATATATTCCTAAGAATGCATTTTCTTACCAATTTTATGAAATTCATTCAAGAATTCTACTAATAGTATATGTAGAGAGGTTGGAATTATATTTTAGCACTCTTGATCACTTTATTGTGGAGCCATAAACATTGGAATTCTTACCCCTTCAATACATTACTAGTGAATTTTTGAAGGAGAATGAACATGCTTATGGGAACTTTTTGAAATGCTTATGTTAGGTGTCTATAATACTAGTGTAGCCCAATTATTTTTATTGTTAGTGTACCCCCAATTTGTTATTATTGTGCCCATGTAGCCCCCATATTTTTATTCTTCTGCCCCATATAATCCTACTATTGTTATTACATTATTATTGTTATGTACTCTCTCATTATATTGTGAGCCCTTAGACTTCTATATGTACAAAGGAGGTCTTGTCATTTGTATCATCCAATAATTGTTCATTTATGCAATGTAAATTAGGTTTACCCCTTAGAAGGATATTTTTTAAGTTGTTCATTTATCGTTTCTTCTATTTTGTGAGTTTATTTCATAACATTTGGTATGACAGCTTTGGATTCTAGGGTTTTCCTTCTTCAAATAGGTCATCATGGAATTTTCGCTATAACTTTTCTTTTATGAAGCTTAAAAAGCTGAAATTTTGACCACATGAACCCAAAATCTTAGAGACCTTCATGTAAATATTTCAAATCTTGGCTCAGTATATTATGAGAGATATGATTAATGGAAATTAGGGTTTCTGTAGGCTCCAAAATTTCGTCTCAAATACGTAATCTAGGGAAAATCGTCATAACTTTCCTTTCACGCATCAAAATTGAATTTTGTAAAAAGTAGCTTAAATTTCATGGAATATAGTTTTTCTTGTAGAAATTTTAGGTCTGAAGGTTGAAACAGTGACACGTGACATCCCATACAAATTTTCTCTATTCAACAAGTCCATAACGAGGTCATCGTCAGATATTTGGCATAAATCTATATTGAAGAATCTAATATTTGTCTGACTTATGGAATTGGAATGATGATTCATAGGGTTACCACAAGACTAAATTTTAGACCTTTGAGATCCAAAATCACATAGTTACAGTCGTTTCAAGATCAAGCTCCTAAAAGCAAGAAAAGGGCGTGTATTTGTTTTTTTAAATTACATAAATTTTGTTTGAAAAATAAGTTTGAAGTGATTCCAAGGGAATATTGAAGAAAAAATATTAGTATTGGGTTGTAAAATGGCTCAAAAACAACAAAATGCCACACTCGTTATGCTTTCAAAAAGATCTACTATGACACATGAGGAGGAATAACTGCAACATGATATATCAAAATTATGGGACCAAGTGCAACAAATTTCACTCTCACAAAGAGAAACCAAAGATGAACTAAAAGGGGTCATGGATGGTATAAAAGGAAACATGGATGTTTTTGAATTAGGAATGGATGCAATGAATGTGAAGTTGAAGGGGTTTCAAAGTTGTTGCAAGAAAGGCTTCCTAATCGTCACAAGGTAGTCCATGAAAATCATGATGAAGACAAAAGGAATATGAATTATGATTTTATAGACTCCAATGTCGGATTTAAGAACCACGACATTCAAAATATAGATATGAAGAATTTGTATGGAAAGAATATGGTAACATGTATGCTACATATGGAGAAATATTTTTACATACACGATGTGAAACCCTCACAAAAGGTACATATTGCATCTTTATATTTAGAACCCAATCACTTTGTATGGTATAGATGGATTTGTTATCATAAAACACTTGTCACATGTTATATTTTTATATAGTAAATGATAGGACAATATGAAGATACAAAGAGAAACACCTTCTTTAGCCAATTGATAAACCTAAAACAATAGTAGGAGAGCACATTGAAGACTTACAAAAATTGAATATTAGCGTAATCGATATTCCAGAGGAGCATAGGATTGATCTATTCATAGGGTCTTTAAAAGAAAACATTCAACATTAGGTTCGTCTTTGGGAACCTCATTCATTGGAGATAGCATTCAAGGTGGAAAGCAAAGTTGAAAGAAAAATGATGTAAATAAGGAATTCAACCACTCAATCTTCCACAACCTACAAGATTGACACAACAAAAAATGGAGGAAAAAAGAGAAAAATGGCTTTGTTATGGTTGTGATAGCAAATAAACTAAATACCATAAGTGTGCTAAGAAGAATTTTTTCTACATAGAATGTGAAGAGGAGGGAGAGAAGGAACAACATAAAAAGAGGAGGATATACATTGGGAACTGACCCTAGAGAAAGAAGAAATGAATCTGAACATGTGTTTTAATGAATTGGATAGAATTACCACTCCTCAAACTCTCAAGATAGAAGGTTATATCAGGAAGAAAAATTTAATAGTGATGACTGATTTAGGTATTACCCATAATTTTATTCATTGTAAGATAGCCAAGGAATTGAATTAATTCCTATATCCAATACTAGAGTGTTAAGTGATGGTTGCAACTTGAGGAACTATAAATTTCTCTGGAAAGTGCCATAATATCAAGTTGACCATGGGGATATATGTATTGAATAGTGTAATTCTTTCCATTCCAATGGGTGGTGGTGTTGTTGCACTTAGAGTCGAATGATTACAATCTTTGGGGACGATAGCTTTCAATTTTCAACAATGTTTCTTGATTTCTTTTATTTTTGTTTTCCTGGAAGGAAAGAAACTTGAATTAAAGGGTATCACATCGAAATGAGTAATGATAATAAACTCTAATGACACAAAAAATAGTTTGAATAAATAAAAACGTGGCATAATTACAAAATTATTCTCACTAGATGTTCAAACATCAAAATCATCTATTTCTTCTTATCTCCAAAAAGTCTTGGACAATAATTCCAAGGTGTTTGAGACGCCCATGGGACTCCTACCTATTTTTTTTCATGATCATGCTATTCATTTGATTCCAAGAAGTGTTCTTCCAAACATCAAGCCTTAAAAATATCCTTATGTCCAAAATAGTTAAATTGAACATATGGTTACATAAATGATAGAGGGTGGTATAATTCAACCTATTCAAAGTTATTTCTATACTCCAATAGTATTGGTGAACAATAAGGATGAACCATGGCGTATGTTTCCATATTATAGGGAGCTCAACAAGCTCACTATTGAAGATAAATTTCCCATTCCTGTCATTGACGAATTGTTGGATGAATTACAAGGAAAATTTTAGTTCACCAAGTTGGATATTTGTTCAGGATATCATAAAATTAGAATTGAGTCTAAATACATTCCAAAAATATAATTTAGAACTCATGAGGGTCATTATGAATTTTTTATCTTTCCCTTTGGTCTTACTAAAGCACCTTCCACATTTTAAGGTTTGATGAATTCCATTTTCAAACCCTTCCTTAGAAAATTTGTGTTAGTACTTTTTGATGATATTTTAACCTACAACAAGACTTGGAAGGATGATGTTCAACATGTTGATAGGGTGCTCAAACTATTGGAGGAGAAACAATTATATTAAAAAATATCCAAATGTTTCTGTAGAGTATAGGAGGTGGAATATTTGGGTTATATTGTACCTCATGATAGTGTTAAAGTACACCCTAAAAATATTAAATCCATTAAGGAATGGAAAATTCCCACAACCATGAATCACCTTCGAGGATTTCTCAAGTTGACAAAGTGTTATCGCATGTTTGTTAAGAATTATAGGAGAATAATGACATGTCTAACACCGTTACTGAATAAAGATGCATTCTTTTGGACTTCATAAGTAACTAAGGCCTTTGAACATATAAAAGAGGAAATGTGTGAAGAAGCAATCTTAGCTAGGCCACACTTCACAAAAATCTTTATTGTGAAATGTGATATCTTAGGAAATGGAACTGGTGTTTCTTTAATGCAAGAAGGAAGACCCATTTCTTTTGAAAACATTCCAATCAAAGGAAAGTATTTACAAAAACCTATTTATGAGAAGGAAATGTTAGCAATGCTACATGCACTAAATAAATGGAAATGTTACATAATGGGAAGACACTTCAAGGTAAAAACAAATCATGATAGTCTTAAATAATTTTTGGAACAAATATTATCTTCAGAAGAGTAGTAAAAATGGGTGAGAAAGAGGATTATGACTTTGAAATCATCTACAAAAAATGGAAACAAAATTTTGTTGCAGATGCACTCTCAAGCAAGGATGAGGATGTGGAAGCATTTCTTTGTTGCATTGATATTATCCAACTTTAGTGGATAACAGAAGTAGGGAATGAGTGAAAGAATGATGAAGAGGTTTGGACACCCATTCAAAATTTGCAGCAATATCTGGGTACATCTAATACATTTAACTATAAAAATGGTTCATTATGGTACAAATATCGCTTATATCTTTGTAAGAATTCCCAACTAGAACAAAAGATTCTTTTGTAATTGCACACGTGTCCCTTATGAGGGAACTCAGGATTGTAAAAAACTTACCATAGGGTCAAGAAGAAATTTCACTAGCATGGCCTTAAATTTGATATTCAAAATTTTGTGGAAGAATGTTTGATTTTACAACAAAATAAAGTTGAGACAATTAATACCCTAGGTCTGTTAAAACCTTTAGCCATTCCAAGTCAACATTGGGAGGAGGTCTCAATGGATTTTATCACAGGTTTACCCAAGCCTGAAGGAAAGAGTGTCACCATGCTAGTAGTTGATAAAATTACAAAGTATGCACACTTTTGTGCATTATCTCATCCTTTTAAAGCTAATATAGTTTCTACTACATTTAAGTGAACAATTCAAAAGCTTCATAAAAATTCCAAGATTATAATAAGTGACACAGATCCCGTTTTCACTGGAAATTTTTGGATGGAATTATTTTCTTGTCTTATTACTCAATTAGCTCATAGCTCTTCTTATCATCCTCAATTGTATGGGAAAACTAATATAGTGAACAAATGTATGGAAGGATATCTTTGTTGCTTTGCATCTGATAAAAAAACATGATGGATCAATTGGTTACCTCTAGTTGAATGGTGGTATAATACTTCCTTCCACACTGCAGCAAAAATGACCCCATTTATGGCACTTTAAGGATATCATCCACCATCCATCACATCATATTTAAGAGAAAATTCTAAGGTTCAAGTTGTGGAATATCACATTGAGCATCAATAACAAGTTCTCCAACTCTTAAAGGATAACCTCACTATGGTGCAAAATTGAATGAAACAAGAGGTAGATCAGCATCATAGTGAAATAATTTTTTATATAGGTGACTCAGTGTTTTTACATCTACAACCATACCAATAAATGTCTCTCAAGAAAGCTAAGAGGTATAATAAATTATCATCCAATTACTATTGTCCTTACAAGGTGTTGCAAAATATTTTTACTATGGCATATAAATTGGAGCTACCAGCGTCTTCCTGAGTACAACTAGGTTTCCATGTTTCATGCTTAAAGAAGGTTATCGGTGACAAGATTCCAATTATAATAGCATTGTGAAAACTTGACAACGAAGGAAAAATCATATTTGAGCTTGAAGCAAACATAAACAAGAACAATATAGCTACAAAATCGATGCGTTTTAGAGTATCTCATTAACTCGAAGAAATTGACCACTAAAGATTCCACATGGGAGGATGAAAAATTTATACAAAAGCATCTAGGACTACTCAAGCATCGAGGACAGAACGTTTTAGAAGGAGAGGGGCATGCTAGGTCCCTATAATACTATTTTAGCACCCTTATTGTTATTTTTAGTGTACCTCCCATTATTATCATTATTGTGCCCATGTAGCCCACATATTGTTATTCTCATGCCCCATAGAATCCCACTATTGTTATTACATTATTATTGTTATGTAAACTCTCATTATATTGTGACCCCTTAGACTCCTAGATATTCAAAGGTGGTATTGTCATTTGTATCATCCAATAATTATTCATTTATGTAATGTAAATGAATTTTCCCCTCGAAGAAGGAAAAATAATATTTGATCCTGAGGCAGTCCCAGAAATAAGAACCTAAACACTATGGAATCAATAAATTTTAGAATATCTCATTAAGTGGAAGAAATTTCCCACTAAATATTCCACATGGGAGGATGAGAATTTTATACAGAAGCATCCAAAACTACTCAAGCATTGAGGATAACACTTTTTTGCAGGAGAGGGACATGTTAGGTCCCTATAATACAAGTGTAGCCCCTTTATTTTTGTTGTTAGTGTACTCCCTTATTGTTATTAGTGTGCCCACGTAGCCCCCATATTTTATACAGAAGCATCCAAAACTACTCAAGCATTGAGGACAACACATTTTTACCACAATTATGTTTCTACTTTAAAATGAAGAAGTATATAAATATTTCATTTACGAACCTTGAACAATCTTGAATTAATAATTTCTATACATAAATATTAATGGTAGAAGAAACAAAGTAAATCATTTTTAGATCTCCATTAGAAACAAAAGAAAAGATAGCACATGATCACCCAACATAAATGAAATGAGAAGTTGAATTTTCTAGATCTTCTTTAGTCTAATAAGATAATCTTCCAAGTAGGTATGTCACTTATCCCTCCATTATATTTAGATAATTTATTATGGTATTGATGATATCATGGGAAATAGCTTGGATTTTTTTTTTTCAATGGTTTTCTTAAATTAACAAGCATAATACTTCTTGTTCTAACTTGTTATACAATATTTCAAATTTTTCATTCAAAGATTGTGTGATTCCCCATTAGAACATACCTACATAATGCCATCATATAATTGTAAATACGGACTTGGTTAAATGGTTGTATTTGTTTTATGACTTAACGTATTTTACATTGAATCCACTTATGCTAGGTAAAGATAAGAGTACCATACCTTTTATTTTCATGTTTGTTTTTAAAATAAGATTTTATATTTATCTTAATTTATTCAAGAAAGCCAATAAGTATTTCCTAGAGTTTCCTTTTTAGGTTTAAGAGTATAGCTTAGTTTAGTTCTAACTCTTTTACATAAGAACTAATGTTAATGATTTGAATGCCCAAGTTTAGTTGAGAAACACTCAATATATCCATGGATGATGAAGAAATCATTTATATATCGAACCTATATCAACTCTGTGATGGAGATTCTATCATAAAATATCTATGCAATTTACTTAAATAATCTTAATCATCATTAATCCTTATAAACAGTGGATTGGCTTTACTGTTTAGCACAAAAACAAGTGATAAATGTTTAAACATCAATATAATGAACTTAATAAAGAAATTATATATATATATATATATATAAATTACTAGTTGACTTTGGAGGTTGTTGAAGCCTCAATAATTAGTGAGGCACTAGAGAAAAATAGATTATTTGATATTCCTCCATAATTTATAAACATGAAATGTAGAGAAAAATAATATGATCTTTAAAATCATTCGAGAACGAATGTGAATCATGTATCCAAAACCCCAATGTGAAACTTATTTGACTATTTGTAATGTTTTTCCAACTCTTGAGGCATTACATAGATAGTGACCTTCTCGAGATTGTTTATATAACAAATAATTGCTAAAATAATTACCCCAAGTAAATGTATATTTAAAATTATAATATTTTTTATTAATAATATGGCTTATAATTTAATTTAATGATAGTTTAATGTTGAGGTCTATTTATAGGAGAGTTAATTGTCTTTTGAGATACAAAATTGTTTGTATATAGGAGAGAATTACTCTCTTTGAGATGTAATATTGTTTGTAAAGGAGAGTATAGTAGTAACCGTATCAAATATAATATATGAAATTCTTTTTTTTTATTACTATAATTATTTAATAAAAGATTTTTCTCATATATTATTTTTTTGTTTTAATTTTATATTTATATGCATATAATGTTTTACATGGATTTAAATTTGATGTGAAGTTAGCTACATGTTTTCAATAGCCAAATTATTTTTATTTTCCTATATCTTTAATTTTTTCTTTCCTATAAACAATACACCAACAAATAATATTTTGTAGGTAAATTATTTTCTAAGAAAATCATTTAATATACATTTCTTGTGAAAAAGGGTGTCCTAACAAATGAGTCCACTAATTTAACGAGGCATACTACATTTATACTAGTTAATCAAAATTAATAAAATATTTGCTCACCTCTTATATAATATGTGAAACAAAATAATAATTTTGTGAAATAATTGATATATCATACTCCAATTGAGAAAAACCAAGATTTATAGATTAGGAAATGGAAAGTAATATGCAATCATTTTATTCAACCTAGTCTATGGGCACATAATTATCCTCTACACTACTACTACATAGACCAAAGAAGAAAGAAAGTATTTTAATCTACATATAAATTATAGATGTTTAAATTAATTTAAATATATGATTTCACTATATACATTTTAATTTATTTATATTTAATTAATCTACATTGACCACCTCCCAAAAAGGTATATGTACGTGTCATTTACTTGAAGAAGCAAAACTTATAAATATAAAAATAAAGCATATGCCTAGTGCAATATTAGGCATAATACTTTTTCAAATATATCCCGTTTCGGGGCTCTGCAACTGGGAATACCTCACAGTCCTGAAGTTTAGAGGCACCTTCTGAGAGGGCCTTGGTGACGACATATGGACCAAAAAATAATGGTTGAAGCATTCTTGCCCCCAAGAGGTCGTTTTTTATCATAGATTAAAACAATATCACCTTCGTAGTAAGAACAAGGATTGGCATTTTTGTCATATTGGGATTTGACCTGACGTTTATGGGCTTCAAGTGCTAGTGTGGCATCTCGACAGGTCTCATCTAGTTGATTGAGATATAGCAAGTGCTCTTCTTTGGCAATGATTCCAGGAAAGAGTTCAACAACATATTTAAGTGAAGGAATCTGACACTTGATAGTTAGTACCACTTCCAAGCCATAAGTGACTTGAAATGGTGTAAGTTTTGTAGCAGTTTTGACTCAAGTTTGGTATGCCCACAATATAGTATATAACATATGGTGCTAGTTGGCTTTATGGTTACCTACAAACCAGTGGATCATGGCTTTTAGGATGCCATTAATGACTTCCACTTTTCCATTATCCTAGGGTTAGTAGGAGGAATATTTTTCATGTTGAAAACTAAGCAATGATGTTAATTTAGACATCATGTGATTCTGAAAGTGAGAACCATGGTCTGTAACAATCAAGTGGGGCACACTAAAATGAAACATCACCTCATTAAATAGGAATAATGTCGTGGTTTCTCCATCGGCTCAGAAAGTGGGAATGGCTTTGGCCCATTTCGTAAAGTAGACCACAATGACAATAATGTAGTTGTCTTGACCATGGTTGACCATTAATAACCATGGTTGACAATTAATGACCATGGTTGTCACAATGTGATGATGAACCAAGAGACAATATTTGTCATAATGTGACCATGATTATTGACCATGGTTGTCCACGATTGATCATGGTTGACCATTGTTGATTTTCACATTGAGAAAATCGTTGTCACAATGCAATGTTGGACCATGGCTCACCATGCATGACCATAGTTTATCATGGCTGATTTTGATATTGTGACAATCATTGTCACAATTTGATGTTGGACCATTATACGGTTCTTAACTATGATTCACCATAACTGACTATGGTCGACCATATTTGACCAATTTTGAGCATGATTGACCACGAATGACCATGGTTAATTTTCATATTAAGAAAATCCCATGATCAATCGTAACACAAATATTATAAAACAACATAAATAAACTGATGATAAATATTATAAATAGTAAAATATACATGGTTGACCATGGTTGACTATGATTAATTTCCATTTAGAGATAATCTTTTTCACAATGGTTGACCATGGTTCATTTTCATATTGAGACAATTTTTGTTCTATTGTGATGTTGGACCATGGTTCATTTTCATATTGAGACAATTGTTGTCACACGGTGACAATAGACCATGGTTGACCATGTTTTATTTTCAAATTAAGACAATCTTTGTGACAATGCGATGTTGGATGATGGTTGACAATGATTGACCATGACCGACCATGATTTACCATGATTGATGGCATGGTTGGCCATGATTGATATTATAAACCCAAGGGATTAATACTAAAAATCCAAGGGAATAATATTAAATGCAAGGGAATAATATAAACCCAAGGTATATAAACCCTAAGATAAATATTATAAACCCTTAAATTAACATGGTTGACCATGGTTGATTTTCATATTGAGACAATCATTGTCACAATGGGATGTTGAACCATACTCAACCATGGTTGAACCCTTGAATATTATACCCTTAAATAAACATGGTTGACCATGGTTGATTTTCATATTGAAACCCAAAGGTTAAATAAACCTGAGGGATTAATACTAAAAACCCAAGAGATTATAAACGCAAGGAAATAATATTAAACCCAAAGGTATAATACTAAACCCTTAGAATATGAATCCTTAAATTAATAAACCCAAGCGAGTGATATTATAAACCCAAGGGAATAATAAACCCATGGGAATAATATGAGCCCTTAGATGAATAAACCCAAGGGATTGACATTATAAACCCAAGGGATTAATACTAAAACTCGAAGGGATTACAAAACCAAGGCAATAATATTAAACCCAAGGGATTAATAGCATATACCGAAGGGATTGTAAACCAAAAGGATTGATACTAAAAACACAAGGAATTATAAACCCAAGGGTATAATATAAACCCAAGGTATATAAACCATAAGATCAATATTACAACTTCTTAGATAAACATGGCTTACCATAGTTGACCATAGTTGATTCTTATATTGAGACAATATTTTTCATAATGCGATGTTGGACCATGCTCGGCCATGGTTGAACCCTTAGATTAATAAACCCAAGGGATTGATATTATAAACCCAAGGGAAAATATTAATCCTAAGGAATGAATATTATAAATCCAAGGTATAAAAACCCTAAGATAAATATTAAAAACCCTAAAATAAACATGGTTGACCATGGTTGACAATGGTTGATTTTCATATTGAGACAATCCTTGACACAATGTGATGTTCAACCATGATTGACCATGGTTGACCATGATTGATTTTCATGTTGAGACAATATTTGTCATAATGTAATGGTTGACCATGGTTGATTGTGTTTTTTTTTTTTTAATATTGAGACAATCTTTGTCACAATGCGAAATTGGACCATGGTTGACCATGGTTGATCATGTTGATTTTATAAAGCATGGTTGCCCATTATTGAGAATGATTAACCATGATTTTCGATGGTTGACCATGATTGATATTATAAACCCAAGGGATTAATACTTAAACCCCATGGGAATAATATTAAACCCTATGAATATGAACTCTTAGATCAATAAACCCAAGGAATTGGTATTGGGACATTGTTGACCATAGTTGATTTTCATATTGAGGCAATTTTTATCACAATGTTACGTTAGACAATGGTTGACCATGGTTTCCCATGATTGGTTTTCATATCAAGACAATCTTTGTCACAATGTGATGTTGGACCATGGTTGACCATGATTGATTTTCATATTGAGATAATCTTTGTCACAATGCGACGTTGGATCATGGTTGACCATCATTGACCATTCCATTGGCCGTGATTGATATTATAAGCCCAAGGGATTAATACTAATTCCCATGGGAATAATATAAACCCAAGGTATATAAACCCTAAGATAAATATTATAAACCCTAAAATAAGCATGGTTGGCCATGGTTTATTTTCATATTGAGACAATTATTTTCACAATATGACATTGGAACATGCTTGACCATGCTTGACCATGATGATTTTTACATCGAGACAACCTTTGTCATAATGCCATTGGACCATGGTTGACTATGTTTGTTTTTCATATTGAGATAATTTTTGTCACAATATGACATTGTACTATGGTTGACCATGATTGATTTTATAAAACATGGTTGGCCATGGTTAACCATGGTTAAGCATCATTTACCATGGTTGAACATGGTTGATGATGGCTTCTATCTCAGAAAACCATAATGTTGTTATAGGATGAACAACAAATCTTTGCCATCACAACAAACTACAGTGTTGTTACAAACTCTAACAGCATATTACAGTGTTATTATAGGCTCTCTCAGCAGACTACAGTGTTGTTACAGACTCTCACAACAAACTACAGTGTTGTTACAGACTCTCATAGTAAACTACAATGTTGTTACATGCTCTCTCAACGAACTACATTGTTGTTATAGACTCTCACAACAAACTACAATGTTGTTACAGGAGGAACAACATTGCTTTTTTCAGCCACGCAATGTGTAAAAACACAGTTGAATGATCCCTTCGTAACTCCCAAAAGAAGGATATTTTTGTGAAATCGCTTGGGGTTTACCAAATAGACCCTGCTCTGCACAAAACTAAGATGCCAGAATTTTGAAATTTGTCTTCCTTTGATCATAAATTGACCTATAACATTGGTGACAACTTTCTTTTAGGAAATTTCATTCTTATGTTTGCTTGATACAAAGTGCTCTATATTCTCGAATCTGAAATGTAAAATGACTCTTTCCAATACAAAATCTTGGATGAAAAAGTACAGGATTAAAATATTAACTGAAATATGATTCTCTAGGTTCTCATTTAAATGTAAATAAGAGAGAAAATATAGTGCAATAACTCCTCATTCAACACAATAATTTAAATACCAAATCAATTTCAATCTCTAGATATTAATATTATGGTTCTTAAACCACACAAACACATATGAAAATAACTATCTCACACACACTTACAGATTTGATTTGTTGATATGAAAAATAAATGGTCTAAGAAATGTTATTCAATTAACTTCAATCTCACACCAAAATTTCCAGCACCCAAAAATATTCCTCCTCTCTCCTTCAAATCTAAAAATCCATTGTCCAATAAATGAGTTCATGGATGAGAACCAATTTCCCTTAGCCCTAACTACATACTAACTATAAAATCATTTTTTAAAACTATATATTCCTAGCTAATCTTAATTGAATATAAAAAACATATTCAGAAATAAAGTTTTAAATGTTCTATCCTTGACATGTGATCAATCCATCACATTGTTAGGCTCTTGGTTTGACTTTAACAACTTATCATTTCTATGTGCTCGGTCTAATGCACTTGTATCAGATTCACCAAGAAAGAAAATTTTGTGTGCTCCTACTCATAAGATCTTCTATAGAATGACCTGCTTTCTGTAGTGTTGCTTCATCCATCTAAGTAGAATCCTCCATAAATAATATTTCCACTCCCCAAAATATTCCAAGTATTATTTCCTTCTAGTATTCTTGGTAGCACGTGTATCCAAAATCTGTTTAGCCTCTAAACTTTTTTCCACAGGAATTTGCTTCAGCCACTATTGTTCCTTTCCTTCATCCTGGTCAAGATTCCCAGAAGCTTGATCTGCATCACCAATTGTGTAGGGATACAATTTTTCTACATTAAAAATGGGAGAAATGCCTGGAGGTAACTCCATCTCGTAAGCATTCTCTAGAAACTTGCAGAGGACTTACAAGGTCCTATGTTCTTCATTTTCAATTTTTTATATTCTCCCCTTGGAAACCTCTCTTTTCTTAGGTGAGCTAGGACCATATCTCCCACTTCAAATTTTACCTCTTTCCTGTGTACATTTTCTCATTGCTTGTATTTTTTGCTTGTATCTTGTAATATTTGTCTTACTTGCTCGTGCAACTCACTCATGGATGCTGCAAAATCCTCTCCATCAACACTTCTATGCTCAAGCTTTCCCAAGTCTCTTAGCTCACAAATTGCCCTTGGATGCATGCCATACAAGATCTGAAATGGGCTCTTTCTCGTGCTCCTATTTGGCGATTCATTATATGCAAACTCAGCCTTGGCTAGCACATGATCCCACTAGTTTGTTCAGTCACCTGCTAAAATCCTCAAAAAATTACCCAAACTCCTATTTATAACCTCTATTTTCCCATCAGACTGTGGACGATAGGTTGAGCTAAATATTAGCTTAATGCCAAGTTTCTTCCACAAGGTTCTCTAGAAATGTCCGATGAATCTTGTATGCCTGTTAGGGAATATAATTTTTGGCAAACCATGCATCCAAAAAATCTCATCAAAAAACAAACTAGCCACATGGGTAGCATCACTAGTTTTGAACACAGAATATAATGAGCCATCTTAGTAAATCTATCAAGAACTATAAGGATTGAATCATTACCTCGTTGAGTTCTCAGTAAACCCAGAACAAAGTCCATAGTCACTGAATCCCAAGGTGTTATAGACATATGTGGGCACTACAACCCCAATCACATATGTCCATAAAACAAGGTCTTCTAAGCCTCTAAAAGTGTTTTTTCATACCCTAAAGGAATAAGGTCAACTGATTACATCATTTCCCACAAGTTCTCCTTGAAAAAATGCTCAAAACTGGTCAAAATTGGATCGTACAGACTGCTCCATGCTAATGGTGTGATGCATACTGAAAAGCCCTTCTGTAGGGTGCGATGAGCGAGAGCAGAAAAATGGCAGAGGCAGTTTGCTAGGTGGAAACCCAAAGAATCTTCTAGAAACTGCTCATTTGACACTTTCCTCTCTGAATTTTCCCAGGGATGAGTAAGAGATCATGAAATATCCAAGTGTAACCAAGAACTATCGGAGAAATAACACTAACAAAAATCCCAGAAGCTGACTCACACACCTGCAAATATCTATATATGGATCCCTCATCCTAGAGATCCAAAGGCTGGAATTTTGTATTTTGTAAGGAAGTGTTGTTGGTTTCTTTGTGTAACATCATAGTGTTGGGTGATCTAGCTTTTCATGAGGTGAAGAGGGCTTTCATGCTGGGAGGATGGTGTTGGGTCAGACCACTGGGTTGTAATCCTCTCTTATACTAATTCTATCAATAAAGCTATTTGAGTTTTCCTCAATATTCTTGTATATTTCTGAATCTTGTATTGGTATATGCATTTGTATGGTTAATATATATATGATTCTATATTTTTTATGGTTATAGATATTTATGATTTGATTATATTATGTAGCTTTGACTCTACAGGTGTTCTTTGAAGCAAGACAAGTGAGGAAGGAGTGGCAAAGCTTTGTCAAAGGAGAGATGAAACAAGCAAGGAGCCAAGCAAAAGACTGAGGTTAGTACTCTCTGCTTCTCTCTCATCTATCTCTCATAAAGGAAAACATAAGTAATTTTAGTTTGTTTGCTTCTAAGATAGCTACATGTCTTATTGGGACTAGCAGTTCTGAATAGACACTAGTTTTCCCGATAACAAAATGGTGACTCTGCTGGGGAGTGAATAGTTTTATTGATAGTCACTGTTGTTTGCTTCATAAACTACAGACGGAGCCTGAATTGAAGCCAGCTAGCCTTCGAACTTCTTTCACTTTGCAACTGCAAAGTACATCAACGCTACTTTAGTTAATATCCGAGTTAATTTATGAACTGAACATCTGACTTGCAAACATCATAAGTGCCCTGGTGGTAGCTCAAATAACTTCATTAGATCAGCCCCTATACTTTTTGTTTACTACCTATCATTAGCTCAACCTAAATCCCTGAACTTAGCTGCAAGCTGTGAGCAAAAACCAAGCTTAGTCTCATCCCTGGACCATCGCACTGTCTCTCATTGGAAACCTGGATGCATCACACTTCCCATGTGTTATAGGTGAGATGCTCCCTGTTTCCCTGTGTTACAGGTGCAATGATTAAGGGAGACGATTTCTGCCTCCAAATTTTGGTTTTCTCTTCATTGTCTTTTGCTTTATTTAGTAGTTTTGCTGTCTGTGATTAGTATATCACTGTTGAAACTCTCTTCCTTTAAATTATCCAACCTCCATTGATAAAGAATTGTGAATGTTTTTATGTATTTTTTGTCATTTACAGTTCTCCTCTGCAAACAATAGCTTAATCGAACTGTCGTCTTTTGATTTGAAAGTGTCGCAAGTGTCGTTTTCAGTCAAGAAAAGAGTGTCATACAGTCTTCCTCTTTTAGATAGTCGATTACACTTTTGCTATTGTATTTGATTTGGATCATCAATTCTTTGAATTATCGAAAGTAGTTTTCAAGTTGAAATTGAAAGTGTCGTCTAAATCTTCCTTTCATTTTGAAAATAAATTGCTGAAGTGTCACTTTAAGGAAAGATAGTTTAGATCTGTACTTGGTTTTCTTTTTGTCATTCTCACATTAAGGAAATTGAAAAACAAATACATGCATGTGCATTTGAATTTAGACTGCATGCAAAAATTGATTTAGGACAATGCATCTGAGTGTGTGCTCACTACTCTATGTTGAAAGGATTTTACTTCTCTTTCCTTAGTAGCTAGGATTTTCATTGCAAAAAGAAAAGTAAACTATTGTTTATCATCTTAGATTTCATATTTAGGAATTGTATATCTACATCACACGATGAAACTTAAAGGAAAACTTCTTAAGAAATATCAACTGTAAAATAAAATTCAATGAACATAAAATTGCTTTGGAACCTAACGCACAATATCCAGAGACATATTTTGGCGTCGTAAAGCTTGGTAACTATCGTTTTCATCGTAGGTTGGGTGATTCATCCTCTTTGATACGAAAAGTTCCAGTATGGACTTGTGCTCCCACGTACTATCAAGTATATATTGGGAGACCACAATAGGCTATATCCTTTATCCTCAGGAAGCCGTGTTTTCCGCCCTATTGATCGCAATGCACTGAACACAACATTCGAGAAAATTGACTGCCATACGTAAAAAGTATTCTGCAATTTTGTGATTGGTTTGGTAATCCCTCTATCTAGATTTCCAGAGTAGTCACTTCCATTCCTTTTCAGACTCCTTAAAAGAAAAGGTCCATCTGAGCACTTGTCACTTTAGGCTCATTAAAAATTGAAGGCAACTAGAGTCATCTTTAGCTTTTTCTCGACTCTTTAAAATTGAAAAAAGAAAGTTGTGTCAAAGCGTCATAAAATTTATTTTAATCGGAATAACATCATTGTTCCCTTGTTGGTCTTAGGTTGTGAAAATGAAATCCACCGATCAAGGATTTCCCCTTGGGGGAATCCTAGTCCCTTCTCCTCTTGGGGAGATGTTGGTGCTCCTCATATGGCTACTTTTTCCCTTCCAAGACTTACAATTTGCCTGCTAGTTTGGCTTTTATCGACCTTTGTCGTTCAAAATACCGTGATTCCTAAGCAATCAAAACAGCAACAAAATGATACTAGAGTTACCCCCCAACCTTCTACTTTGTTTTTTTCTCCCTCACCTTCTTCCTCTTCACTTGGTGAAGATAATAAAACTAAGAACCAAGTAACTGAGAAGAAGAAGAAAGGGAAGGAAAAGAAGAAGAAGAAGTCAACGGCAAAAGGGGGCAAACATGCATCGTCTAGTGAAAATCCACACACTGCACCATCGAAACCTAAATCTCCATGTGTCATGTGCAAAGGAGACCACTATCATTGAGATTTTCCTTGCATCCCACGGATCTTAAGGGACTGGTCTCCCCACTTGCACAATCTAGTGTTGTCAACCTCTAACGATCATGTTGAGAGTACACCATCAACTAGTGAAAACAAAGTCAATGGACAAAAAGGAAGATCTAAATTCCCTTGTAGACTGTGTGAAGGCGATCATGCCCTCCACCATTGTCCCTTCCTGGATGAAGCTAAAAGAGTCTTGGATAACCATCCTGCTTCACCATTATGGCTTCCTCCGAGATACAAGAAACTCTTGCCGAGTCCATTGCTAGTTGAAAATTTGATTGACACACCATCATTGTTAGTCAAAGCACCTATCATTGGAGATAAACCCTCTGAGTCCACACTGGACCAAATTCAATAGGTCAAGATGGCAGTCGACCCAATCTTGTCTTCAGAAGGTCCACCTTTAGATGATACAGTCACCAAAGAGAATGAGAACAACACCATTCAAATTGTTTTTGTTAACATAGAATCCGATGAGCCTGGGGGTAATCTACCTATTCCTTTACTGCAGGAAGGAAGTTCATCAAAGATTCATCCAGCCATCTATTCGGTCCCTCGTCCAAGCAATCTAGTTGTTTCCTTTGATTGGAATCTACTAGGGAGACCCCGCCTACCATCTAATGTACCATTCTGAATCATAGTACAAGCTTATAGAATGATCATGGCTGGTACAATCATAGATGAAGGGGCTTCCGTAAGTATCCTTTCCTCAACTGCTTGGAAAGCTCTTGGTTCACCATCACTTCTGCCTGAGATTCGAAATCTATCAGGATTCAACAAAGGAACTAGTCAACCGTTAGGGATCCTTCCAAATCTACCTATAACATTGAGAAGGAAAGTCGTTTATTTGAACGTGATGGTAGTCCAAGGGCCATTAGATTAAAATCTACTCCTTAGACATGACTACATTTATAGCATAGGAGCTATTGTTTCCTCACTCTTTAGGGTGATGTGCTTCCCGTACGAAGGAAAAATGGTCCAACTCATAGACTAGCTTTCATTTCCTAGTTCAAACACGACTAATAGTAAAATACCATCCCTAACTAGTCTTTTTGCACAATGAATGTCTGAAGAACCTCTGGTCTATCCACCTGATGAGCGCGAGTGATTTGGTGAATGCGATTAAACCCAGGGGGCATGCACCCTGGTCTGCTTCGGCAGGAAATCGCTAGATATAAGGTAGGCTTCCGTGTAGGATATATGACTAGTCTGACACACTCGTCCATTTAGGAAAATTGGATTAGACTGGAAAATGATTCCCTCATCAAAGGTTATGCGAGTCGAGTCTCGTACCATTCACCTTTGTCTGTTTCGATGGCCAGAGCCAAGGAAGTGTTTCGTCTGCAAATGCGGATGTAACAACCTTGATTTAATGCAAGAACTTCCATATGGTAACCTAGAAACTCTACTTCTCTTTATACCTGGGGGCATGCAAAACTTTTGCATGCAAGTGAAAAATGACCTTTTATTTTCGTAGTTTGTAGGCTTATTTTCTTAGTTTGTAGGCTCTCAACCCTTTAACTTGTAGGTGGGTCATTTCTAGCTTGCATGAAAAACGCTCTTGAGAAAATTTACGCATGGGGCAAGCTCCCTAAAAAAGGAACCTGCTGATAAGAGATATCCTTATTATATGACTGGCACGAGCAATGTTTCCGCAAAGTTCAAGCTCGTTAAAACATAAACCTAGTTATGAGCATATGTTCCCCAAGGGTTCAAGATCATTAAAAAATGAACCCACTTTCAGTAAATAACCTTTGTGATCGCATTACTATCAGCTTTTCAGCCTTTGTCGTGTCCTTACCATCACCTCCACCTTTTAGCTGATCATCCACCTCCACTTGATTGTTTACCCTTTTGAGTAACAGATGCGAAGAGTGATTTTGTTAGCCACCTTCTTTACACTGCCATGATTGAAAATTCCCAAACCTTACATGGAACTAGCTGCTACCCGAAAATATCACTCGTTCCTCAAAGATGAGTCTCTTTTAAGCTCTTTTTATACTTGTAAAATATAAAAAGATTGTTGAGCAATTGGCCTCTCTATCTCGTTAAAGTGATTGGAAGTGCCATCCCTCAATATTTTAATATTTTTGTACCTGAGGGATCATTACACAAAAGGATCGAGCGCTTGTCTTTTTCGACTCGTTAAAGTTATTGGAAAAGTCATCCCTTTCGTATCATTTTATACTTTTCTAGACTTAAGGGATTATACTACTAAAAAGGATTACTAGAGTTTCCTTTCCATCTCTTTTCAGACTCTCTAAAATTGAAAAGAACCGAGTTATATTTGTCATTAAACTCATTAAAACAATAGCAACAAACTTGTCCATTATAGACAAGAGCAAGTTTCATTATCACTAGGCTCACTAAAACATAGCGACAGGTTTTCCCAAAGGGAAAATTACAGAACAAGCGCATGTTATCCTCCTCAAGCTTGACAATAGTAAAGAGGTATTGGTCAGAAATGGCTGGGGAAAAATTGGGAAGAAAACTTGAAGAACTTTATTGGTAGCAGGTCGCTCTTAAACATCGCACTTTCACTCCATTACCATGATTGAGTTGGGTTGGGTTATTCCGTTCACCGGTCATATCACCATTGGTCCTCTGTACCATCCATTTTTTGGGTTAACACTACCAATCCATTTTAGTGTTGCTGATATGTTCAATAGAAGTCGCTCAAAGAATTCACCAACCCAACTTATACCTCATCCATTTCAATACCTTCACACTTCATTCTTTCATGGCTGCCACCCTGAACCTTGTATCATCAGATCGTTTTCACCTCCGCAAAATAATTTGCTCTGTCTTGTGTCATAGATGTGGGATTTATTAAGGCCCTCCTATGATGGGTCACTTCTTGTCAACATCATCTCATTATCCATGAAGTCGACTTAGGAACAACCCTTTCAGTACTTTGAAGCTTGCATGCCTCAATGGCCTTCGACCAAAAGCTTTTACATGGTGTTTGACATCAACTCATGTTTTCACACCACGCGAATTGTACTGCAGTACCTTGAGGGTCACCATCATTATTAGTGATTCCTCTCGCGCCTGTTAACGGCTTACATCATTGGCTGGTAATCAGGCGATGTCTTTCCATGTTCGACATCAGAACATCTTTTCACATGGATCGACTTGTACTTCGGGTGAAGATTGAACGATTTTGAAGACCCCAGATCTAGTTTCATCCATCCGGGCTGTGATATATTCAGGAAAATAAAGACATCAAATGTACATCATAGCTGCATAGATAATCATCCAAGCCAAGGGATGATGGCTCTACCAAAATCATTAGTCTGCCACACAAACGGTTGTTTGTCCTATGTACATGAAAATGAATTTATAAAGCTGAGCATGGGAATTCCCACCTCAGCTATATCATGAAAATTTTATGAAGATTGTATTATATTGTATCTTATTACAAGTCACCTTCCAGTTTGAAAAACTTCGAATCCTCATGATAAAGCATTTCACCCGACATTAGAAGATTTACGACCTCATGTTTTAGGGGGAAACTGTTATAGACATATTTGGGCACTGCAACCCTAATCACATATGTCCATAAACCAAGGGCTTCTAAGCCCCTAAAAGTTTTGTTTCATACCCTAAAGGAACAAGGTCAACTGATTACATTATTTCCTAGAAGTTCTCCCTAAAAAACTACTCAGAACTAGTCAAAACTGGACCATACAGACTGCTCCATGTTGAGGGTGTGATGCATCTCACCTGTTACACATAGAGGGTGTGATGCATACTAAAAATCCCTTCTATAGGGTGAAATGAGCGAGAGCAGACAAATGGCAGAGGCAGTTTGCTAGGTGGAAACCCAAAGAATCTTCCAGAAACTGCTCATTTGACACTTGCCTCTCTGAATTCGCCCAGGGATGAGTAAGAGATCATGAAATATCCAAGTGGAACCAAGAACTATCAGAGAAACGACACTAATAAAAATCCCAGAAGTTGACTCACCCACCTGCAAATATCTATATATGGATCCCTCATCCTAGAGATCTAGAGGCTAGAATTTTGTATTTTGTAAGGAAGTGTTGTTGGTTTCTCTATGAAACATCATAGTGTTGGGTGATCTAGACTTTCATGAGGTGAAGAGGGCTTTCATGTTGGGAGGATGGCACTGGGTCAGACCACTGGGTTGTAATCCTCTTTTCTACTATTTCTATCAATAAAGCTATTTGAGTTTTTCTCCATATTCTTGTATATTTTTGAATCGTGTATTGGTATATGCATTTGTATGGTTAATATATATTTGATCCTATATCGTTCATGGTTATATATCTCTATGATTTGATGGTATTGTGCTACTTTGACTCTATAGGTGTTCTTTGAAGCAGGACAAATGAGGAAGGAGTGGCAAAGCTCTATCAAAGGAGGGAGGAAACAAGAAAGGAGCCAAGCGAAAGAATGAGGTTGGTACTCTCTACTTCTCTCTCATCTATCTCTCATAAAGGAAAACACAAGTAATTTTAGTTTTTTTTTTCTAAGATAGCTACCCGTCTTAGTGGGACTAGCAGTTCTGAATAGACACTAGTTTTCCTGATAACATAAGGTCTATTGGGAATGGGTAATGGCATGTATAGTCTAGTATTCTGACTTCTCCCTTTCACATGTTGACATACCCTGTACTTACTCATGTACCTTTGTACATCTACCTTCATATTAGGCCAAAATAGAAGTGACTCAACTTCCCAATTGTTTTCTCAGCACCAAAGTGTCCAACCAACCTGCCATTATGCTTTTCTTGGACCATTTTTTCCCGCATTGAGAAATTGGGAATAGATAGTTGATTGTTCTAGAAAAATAGCCCATCCTGCAACATAAACTCTTTTTATGGATTGTTGTCCCTATTGACTGGATTTTTACACAACTGCAAAATATTATTTAAAATCAACATCAATGTTGTATATGTCCTTCAAATAATCAAAGCCTAAAATTTGTATCTGACTTTCCTTCATAATTAAGCATCTCCTACATAAGGCATCAAAAACCTTATTTGCCTTCCCACTGATGTGCTTCAAAACAAAAGTGAAACTTTGAAGGAACTCCACCCACTTTGGATGTTTATGATTTAACTTATGTTGCCGCATAATGTATTGTAAGGTAGAATTATCCGTGTATAGAACAAACTCGCTAGGCATCAAGTAATGCCTCCAATGCTTCAAAGGTTGAACCACTGGATAAAATTCTTTGTCATAGGAAGAGTATTTCTATTTTTACTCATTTAACTTCTCTCTAAAATATGCAACGAGCTTATCTTCTTGGCTCAGTAGAACTCTAATGTTTGTCCCACTAGTATCACATCTCACTTGAAAGGGCTGATTGAAGTTTGGCAACTTCAACAACGCCTTCTCAGTGATCTTCTTCTTCAATAGTTGTAATTTTTTTCTACTACTTATGTCCAATAAAATGGTTGCTTATTCTTCTTTATGGTGTCAATGATATGTGCACAAATGCGACTAAAATTCCAAATAAATTTTATGTAGAATATAGCTAAACCATGAAAACTTCTCACCTCAAAAATATTCTTAGGTGAGGGCCAATTTACAATTGCCTCTATCTTTTCTGGATCCATTTCCAATCCATCCTTAGAAATGAAAAAACCCAAGTATACAAGTTCATTCTTCGTAAAAAAATACTTCTTCATGTTAATCAATAGATTTTCTTGTTGCAATCTCTCTAAAACATACTTCAAATTTCTTAAGTTCTCTTCTTTAGTTTGACTAAAAACTAAAATGTCATCCAAGTAAACAATGAAAAACTTACCAATGAACTCCTTCAAGACTTCACTCATCAGCCCCCTAAAGGTACTGGGTGCATTTGACAATCCAAATGGAATGGCCATCCACTCGTACATGCCTTCATTGGTCTTAAAAGTTTTCTTCCACTCGTCTCCTTCTCTGATCTAAATTTGATGATAACCACTTTTCAGGTTAGCCTTTGAGAAGTAAGGTGCTCCACCCAAACAATCCATCATATCATCCATCCATGGAAATGGAAACCTGTAATGAATGGTGATCTTGTTGATTGCTATAGAGTCAGTGCACATTATCCATTATCCACCCTTCTTAGGACTTAATACTGTAGGTGTTGAGTTATGAAATGGGCATGTATTTACTCTTAATTTCATCACCCTTTTCCTCTTTTATTATCTCTTTCATATCTTAATATGCTAACATATTGATGGATTATGACAAGAAACAAATGAACTACTCGTAGTTAATATTTAGCCATCGTAACTAACTTTTACTCCTCTTTATGCAAAAAAACGATGAAAGGAACAGTTTTTGTTCCCTAACGATGGAGCATCATAAACCAACAAAGGAAGAATGGAACGTATCAGTTATGGATAGGTTGGAGGACCAATCAGGAGGAATAGAGAGAAATAGGAAGGGTTTCTAAAGATAGAATATAGTTGCAAATCCCTCAGGATCAGGAGATCCTGACGGATCACATTTATCTTTTACCTCTTTCTGACTATAAAAGCAAACAATTATAGGAGGAAAGGGATCAATCTCTATTATTTCAAATTTTAATTTTAATTTACAGACTCGTGCTATTGGAGAATGTGACCATATTGTAATGCTACTTAAGTTCAATTATTAATATATAATTGAAGTTGTTGTTCATTCGTATTCTCTTAAGTAACTCAGCAGTGTTCGCTAGTGGCTAAGGACCCGGCCTCTAGTGGATTAAACTGCTTCCTTGTGTTATATATTTCTGATTCTCGCAAGTTTGATTGGTTTTATAATTTCCCATTTTCTGTGAGTTTATCTTATTCGCTATTTACCACTTTCATGTATTGAGGTAGTACATTTCCTTTACATGTTTTACAGCACTGTCGTTTGATTTGATTTACACTTATTCTAGATTTAATCATGTAGATAGTGAGTCGTATTGATTTAATCATCTGTAATATTTTGGTTATCACTATTGAACTCTCAGATTGACATCATTTCCATTTGGATTGATTTGTAGAGATTGAGTATGATTTAGATTGAATCAACTAAGAAGAGATGAGTTATTGCTAATGTGCTCTCAGCTGATGCTATTGTTAATTGAGTTGATTGTGTGAGATTTGATTACAATTTCAATAGAGAATTGAGTCTTGAAGCTACTTTAATGATTGCAATTTGAGTTTATTAGATGCATCCATTACTCTTGTATCAAAGGTCTATACTTCATTTTAAGAAACATTACTCTCTGGATTTATAGCATGCACATATTGTGTACACTCTTGGAATAAAAGGACTTGCCCGGGTTCATAATTAATGTGGGGTAATTAAGAGTTTTAAAATACACTCAACCAACATTTTGGCGTCATTGTTGGGAAGAGTGTCACGTTTACAAAGAGTATATCTGAAAATTGTTGTTGGGAAAGAATTGGGTATTGAAAACGGAAGGTAAGAACCTACATAACAAGCAAGTAAAGTGCTTGCTCCTCTGCCTGCTTTTCAACACAATTATAGAAAAGTGAAGTAGGTGTTCGATGTTTTTTTGTTGAGAGAGAACTGGGTAATAAAAATAGAAGGTAAGAACCTGCGTATGGAGTATGTAAAATGTTTGCTCCCCTACTCGCTTTCCAGCAACATTGCTAGGAATTTAAGGTAGAAATAAACATTTGAATTTTTGCATGAATGACCAAGAAGAAAAGACCAGAAAACAATACAATTCCACATCCAAAACCTGAAAGATCTAAGGGACTAGTGACCCTTGGACGATCAACTTTTATCAACGACATCTTAAGAAAAGCTGAATCTTAGCCATTAGTAGGTCCCCAAATCGTTGCTTCTAGACAACCTACTGTCTCCCTTCAGGCCACAGGCTCACCATATGTAGCCTATGCTGAGGTCCACAGTAAAATTGAAGGGACTAAGCAGAGTTTTCAAGACATTGAAAATTCATGACCAATTCCCTCACAAGAAGGGAATTCTTGTAACATTTGTGAAGGAGGAGGAGAAATAGGGGAAATAGAGGAACCAAGATCTCGTGAGGTAGTAATTAAGTAGAGGACACCTAGTGTCCCAGATCAAGGGAGTGTTGTTAGGATCATTCCCACCTCTTATAGACAACCCAAGGATAAATCTCTAGCTCAAGAAATCCTGAAATGGTACTAGCATATCTTTGATCAAATGGCCAATAATCCACAAGCACCCCAAACCTCTACATTACAGTATCGTATTGTTGACATAGTTGTCAATGCCCCCATGAAATCTATCCCTCTAGAAAATATTCTCACCTTTCATGGAATCACTTCAGAAGATCTGAATGCGTTCCTATTTGAATTTGACATCCTATGTTGGGGTTATGATTACACCACCGATCCCCAGAAAATGAACTTATTTCCCTCCACTTTAAATGGAGCAGCCCTGCATTGGTTTATGGGAGTGGGTGGGGGCACCATAAATGTTTGGGACCAAATGAAATCTTCTTGCCTTAAAAAATATTATGATTGCTACAAATCTAGAGAACTAAAAGATGAGATATTCCAAATGGTAGCAAGAGGTAGTGAAACTTTGGAAGAGTATGTGGAGCATTTCCAATATAACCTTCAAAGGTCTCCCTACGAAAATCTGCCTCTGCCTGACAATGTGCTAAAAACCATGGTGATTAAGGAGATGAAAAAATAGTGGATAAAGACATTAAATATTATGGGTAAAGGTGATATATATCAAGAAGACTATGCTAACATTATTGATTTGTGTATCAAGTGCTCAAGGGGTACTACAAGATTGAAACCAACAGAACGCGATATGATCACCAGGGACAAAAAATCTTTGGTGGAAGCATTACTCATACTGAAATCAACAACCTGCTGGAAGATTTCAAAATAGATATCATGGGAACCTTGACAACACAATTAGACATCATGCAAGCCAAGTAGAAGCAGGTCGAAGCAGAACAAAACCTGATGATCTTTTTTCCCTCGATGCAAGAAGAAACATAGTCATAAAGAATGTCCACTGGATATGGTACAAACCTATGCCATATGCACTAAAGAACATGCCACAGAAAATTTCCCATCGCTCTCAGGATTAAAAGTGGTCTTCAAAGAGGCAGAGGAAGAAATGGAACCAATCTACCTGTTAAATCAACATTGCTAATGGCAAGCACAACAAACAGGTATACCTATTGACCCATATTCATTCTTTCAGCACTCACAATATAATTCTCAGTAATACACAGGAGCTACATGGCAGAACCATCCACCTTTTTGTAATTGGTTACCACAAGCATTTTCTATGCCACCTTGGTCCAATCAATCAAATCCAAACAATAGTTGGCCAAATGCCTCTTACTTTCCACCAGTCTGGAAAACCAATCCATATCCATCTCAATGGTCCCCTTCCAAACCATCTAGCAAGAATAATCCCCCTACCTCAACCTACGTTACCAACACCTTACACGTTGCAGCAGAACCCTCAACCCAATTTACGACCACAACTCCCAGCCCAACCCAACCCAAATCCCAACAACGGACTAGTACAATCGGTACAGATTATTGAAGGGCTGGATCCGAAAACTGAGTTGAGAGAGTGTAATGAACTCAAATTGAGGTCTAGCACCACTACCTGTAGAAAAACTACCTCAAAGGGAGATTATAGTTAAACACAAAATCCATGAACAAACTATTACCTCTTCTCCACCATTCCTAGAAAGATTGATTATACCTCGCCCAATTGAATATCTCGTTTTCGATCTTTTGGGAGAATTTAAAAGTCTTTATGTAAAAATACCCCTCCTCCAGGCTATTCAGGACATTTCAATCTATGAAAAAACCATTAAGGAATTGTGTACCAAAAATCCTATGAGGAAAATAAAAGCAGCACCAACTGTCCATGTAGTCGGAACTTTGTCTGACTTATTGTCAGGAAGAGAAACACCGATGAAATATGAGGACCGAGGAAACCCTATAGTCACAATAAAAGTAAATGGATGTTCCTTTTCCAATGCATTAGTCGATCTAGGGGTAGCATTAATATTCTCACAACAACAACCTATCAATACTTGGCATCATAGCCTTAGATCCAACTATGACCTTGCTGGAACTTATTGACCAATTACTTGTCAAACCAGAAGGGACATTACAGGATGTAATGGTGTCTATAGATTCTTGGGAATACCCAATACATTTCTTGATTATTAATCCTAGAAACTGGCTAGATGAACATCCTCTAATATTAGGAAGACCTTGGCTAGTGACTACAGAAGCTTATATAAGCTGTCAAATAGGCAATATGGATATAGCAAGAGGAAGCAATGTAAAGAACCTAGCTTTATATCCTCCATCTCAGCCAAGCATAACTATAATAAAAATTAGGAAACAACTTGTAACATATTTAACCGAAAATATCCGATCACCGCTAACTGTAGCAGATGCTCTTGAATTTAGGAATCAAATAGAAGATGACATTATTAACACTTACATTAACCACCTAGCTATCGTATCTAATATAAAATGTCACATTATTGAAGCAGCCCTAGATAACGAAATGGAAGAAGATCCCTTAAAAGATATCAATGACAAAACAATACCAACAACAACTATTTATAACATAAAACCCATTGAAATTGAGCCAAGGAAAGTCCTAAACATTAACAAAAACCTGACTGATGACCAGCAACAAAGGCTTATCCAACACCTTAGAAAATATAAAAATGATTTCGCTTGGGATTACTTGGATATGAAAGGGATTGACCCCAAATTATGTATGCACCACATCTATATTGAGAAAGATGCAAGACCCATTCCAAAACCTCAACAAAGATTAAACCCTCACCTAAAGGATGTTGTTAAAGATGAACTACAAAAACTATTGGATGCAAATTTCATCTATCCTATATCTGAGAGCAAATGGGTTTCTCCATTAGTGGTGGTTCCTAAAAAGAATGGGAAGAGTCATATATGTGTTGGTTTCGACTAGGTTCTAGAAACATTGGTAGGTAAAAAATTCTTCTCCTTCCTAGAAGGCTTCAGTGGCTACAACCAAATCCAAATTTCCCCTAAAGACTAAGATAAGACTACCTTCACTTTCCCATGGGGGATGTTTTCTTATAGGGTATTACCTTTTGGAATATTCTATGCACCTGCCACATTCCAGAGAGCCATACTCAGCATTTTTGCAGACCTGATAAATGAGGGACTAGAGGTGTACATGGACAATTTTACACCCTATGGAGATGACTTCGAGCCAGCATTACAGGCATTGGAGAAAGTCTTGGAAAGATGCATTTCTACTAGGCTCTACTTAGGCCATGAGAAATGCCACATGATGATGATGGAAGGCCTGATCCTGGGTCATTACATCTCAGCAGCTAGAGTTCAGGTAGATCTAGCAAAAATTTAGATAATCCACTTAATAACTACCCCCTAAACTCAAAATGAGGTACATAGTTTTTTGGGATTTTTTGGATATTATCGAATATTTATTAATAACTTCTCTCTAATTTCTACACCATTATATGCTTTGACAGGAAATATCAATTTTATATGGACTGACAAATGTGACATTTCCTTTGAAGAATTAAAATAGCTAATATCAATAGTCCCATTTTTATGGGGCCCTATATGGGATTTACCATTCCAAATTTCATCCGATGCATTAGATATGGCCATTGGAGTAGTTCTTGGCCAAGAGGAAGATAAGAAAACTTATGCAGTATACTACATCAATAAAAATTTAACTCCTGTTGAGTTGAATTACACAGTGACTGAGAAAGAGTTTCAAGCTGTAATATATGTTATTAACAAATTCAGACACTATATAACAGGATACCTTGTGGTTTTGTATACTAATCACTCTGCTATCAAATATTTAGCTAGTAAACCTATTACGAATGGAAGAGTGACATGGTGGTTAATCCTTTTACAAGAATTTGACATAACAATCAAGGATCGACCAGGAAAGGAAATTTGGTGGCAGACTTCCTCTCATGTGTTCCAAAAACAAATGATGAAGTGGCAGTAGAAGATCAGTTCCCGATGAGCACCTATTTGAAATAACTGTGAAAACACCATGGTACGCGGATGTCACAAATCACGTAGTAGTGGGAAAATTGCATAAACACCCCCAAGCACCTGACACCCAAAGAAATAAAATTAATGGTGCAACACAACACTCGGTTCTCCTGGATTGGAGGATACCTCTTTAACACAAGACCTGATATGCATATCCACAGATATGTTAGGGAAGAAAAAATCTATGATATCCTAAAAGCATGCCATGATGGACCTTGTGGTGGACACTTTGCAGATCGCAGGACTAGAAATAAAGTCTTACAGATGGGCTATTATTGGCCCACTATTTTTAAGGATGCCAAGAAATTCTTCTAGGCACGCGATAGCTGCCAAAGAATGGGTGGCCCTGGCCAGTCTGAGGAGATGCCCCTACATCCATAGTTAGTCATCAAACCTTTTGAATGTTGGGCATTAGATTTCATTGGACCAATAAACCCATCGTCTAATCAAAAGACATATATACTGGTTGCAACAGAAGATGTGACTCAATGAGTGGAGGCGGAAGCATTACCAAGGGAAACAAAGGACATAGTATTCCTCTTTCTTTTCCAATTTTTTGTGCATGGCTTGCCCAGAGAAATAATTATGGATTGAGGGCCACAATTTTTAGGACATAAGATTGCTACTATATTAAAAAAATCATCGCATTTTTAATAGAACTAGATCTCCATACCACCCATAGGCAAACGGCTAGGTAGAAGGTACCAACAAATTAATCGAGGCCATTCTAACAAAGACAGTCACCTCGCATAGACGTGACTGGGCTACCTAATTTCTAGAAGCCTTGTGGCCATATCGCATGACTTGGAGGAATACCACAGGATACTCCCCATATCAGTTAGTGTTTGGAAAAGAACCTATCTTCCCCATAGAATTTGAAATTCAGATATTGAGGATAGCCCAAGAAGTAGGGCTAGATTTGAATGAAGTACAGGTTAACAAACTACATCAAATAAATGAATTGGATGAAATCCGGCTATCATCTCTTCAGTATATTGCACTGATTCAAAAACAAAGAAAAAAATGGCAAGATGCCCTCATCAAGAAAAATATATTCCATGAAGGTGATTGGGCACTTCTGTACGATTTTGGGTTCTAGGATTCCCCGAGCAAACTCTAGACTAGATGGTTAGGTCCCTATGAGATACAAGAGGTGCACGATAATGGCACCCTTACATTAGCCACCATTGAAGAGTCTAGCTACTCTTTTAAAGAAAATTGACATCGAGTATGCCTTTACCACAAATCACTTACAAGGGAATCCTTTTGCCAACAGATACGTGAAGATTCCACGATACAAATTATCGTTGAAGAGGGAAAATCTTCAATAGCACCAGTCCAATGAAGAATTTATTTTTTGAAACCTGTACATAAAATTTCTTTTCTGTTTTCTTTCTATTTGATTGGATTTGCTTAGAATAATAGAGATGATTGTTTATTAGTTTTTTTTTGTTTTCCTTTGTTGTTCCTTATAAGGAACAACATTTTTTCATGTGCATTTTCCTTTGTTGTTCCCTACAGGGAATAGCTGTTGTTCCCTATAGGAAACAACACCTTTTTTGTGTATTTTTCTTTGTTGTTCCCTATAGGGAACAACCGTTGTTCCCTATAGGGCACATCACTTTTTGTATGCATTTTTCTTTGTTGTTCCCTACAGGTAATAGTTGTTCTTCCCTATAGGTAACATCAATCTTCGTGTGTATTCTTTTTGTTGTTCCCTATAAGGAACAGTTGTTGTTCCCTATAGGGAACAACACTTTTTTGCGTGTATTTTTATTTGTTGTTCCCTACAGGGAACTGTTGTTGTTCCCTATAGGGAGCAACACTTTTTTGCGTGTTTTTTTCTTTGTTGTCGGAACAACACCTTTTGCATATATTTTTCCTTTTTTGTTCCCTATAGGGAATAGTTGTTGTTCCATATAAGGAACAACACCTTTTTTGCATGTTTCTCTTTGTTGTTCCCTACAAGGAACAACACATTTTGTGTGGATTTTCTTCTGTTGTTCCCCTTAGGGAACACCACCTTGTGAGTATTTTTTAGAACACCCTTTCTCCACCTTGCATGATCATCCCTATACCATCCCAGTTCACTCTTTATGATCCTCTTTATGGCATAAAAGTTCAATGCCTATTTTAAGGATAGCAAGTATGGAGTCTATGAGAACAAGAAAATATCTTGAATATTATCATCTTTAACAAGATTTTTTTGTGATGATCAAAAAAGAAAGGACACAATATCTATATCACTTTACTGTCCTCATTTCCATTATAAATCAAACTAATTGATTATCTGTACCATGTCGGTTCTCCCCTGTCCCGTATAACTTTCTCTATTTATTAACAATAAGACTATGGGTATATTTTTTTTTATTGATATGTTCAAACTTCTTCCACCATCCCTACTCTGAAGGAGTGTTGCACCACCCTCTATACATAAAATGGGCAGTGTTATATATATATATATATATATATATAATATAATATATATTATATATTATATTATATATATTATATTAACACACTAACAATTGTATGATTTTTTCCATAGATGGAGGATAAGGGGCCTCATCACCAACCAACCTACCATGATCATAAGGAAGGAGCGAAGTGGCATTCCCACTATGGCCACCACATCAGGGATATGATCCAATGGATGCATTAAGAAATAAAGTCCTTGGAACAGGAGGTCTCATCACGAGCCGACCTGACCACTTTCGCTAATTCCCAGTGAATGGAAATGTGTTCATCTGGTTACCATTCTAGCACATTCGTCTCTAGTATGGAAATGATAATGAACTTCCCCAATTATACATAGAGGACTATGGTTCCCTTGGGTTAGAAAGAAACTTTGTCGATGCTATGGACGCCTGTAGGCAACATAAGCTTTGTTGATGGTATTGAAGTTTTATTTTCTACATCAATAATTATTATAATACCCTATTCTTATGTTCTTAACTTTTTTACGGAGAGATTATGTCCCTAACTTACCTTGAAACTTTATGCATGAGTTAATATTTTAAAATCAGTCACAATAGTTTTAACTGGAATAACGAAGGTAAAGTATTATTTCTTGCGTATGTTGTCATTTTTATTTTTTTGCGTCACCTCATGACATCTTATCAGTTATTTATAATTATCATTACACGCCTTCTTTTCATCACTCCAATATCCTTTATGATCCTTTCATTAATATGCATACCTTGCCACTTTCATTACCCAATCCATCACCCCTGTACTTTGCCACCAGCGCATTATCCTTTCATTCATTAACTCGTAGGCGAACTATTATTTTGAAGTGGGGTGAGGACCTCCAGTATACTTATGCATGCATTGTCATCTTTTCATTTGATTTTGTAGAATAATACGACATCCCATGATCACAGAGCATGTGGCATTATAACAGTCCTCGATAACGATATTTATGTTTATAAAGTATCACCTGATAGAGCCATTACAACCATTTCTTGTTCCATCTCTTGCCTTTGTTCATTTCTGTGTTTTTCCACTACATTAATTGTTTGCAGAATTTAGGTATCATGTGAGGAAGAATAGTGCGCCGAGAGCCTTTAACACTGGTTGTCTCTGATGAAGCTAGGGAAATTCTAGCTCATGCAGGATGGACAACATATTTGACAAGATTTCAACCACCTAATGAGGAAATCGCCACCGAATTTTTACAGCATCTACTAAATGGACAATCTATGGTAAGAGGCAGACAAATCACTGTAACAGATGTTGTGATAGCAGAAGTGTCTGGGTTTCCAGTAGAAGGACTAGTATGGGCTAGCAAGCGATTGAAGCTGCATGACGTTATCGAGGATTTTAGGGACGAAGGACATGAGCTAATCAAAAAGGTCAAAACCATTCGGCAAAGGCGAATTGGCATGAGAATTGGAAAGAATTGTCTAGAACTATATTACCCGCGATGGGCGTAAAGACGTGGCAAGACCATGATAACTCAAACTTTTAGCAGTTATAAAAAACAAATGCTCTGTTAATTTATTTGCATTGTTGAATTCATTACTGCATGACACTGCTGAGAGGTTGAGATGGTCCTAACACACAGAAAAAGTTGTTAACCACCATTGTTTGATCAGGTTAATAGTTAGCTATAACCTTGCTCAACGCAAATCAACCTAGGATGATCTAATATTGGCCCTCAAAGGAGGTGTAGCCCTGCCAACACCTAACCCTATTCCAAAAAGAAAGAGGACTACCCTTTCAGGAAGCATACCTCATAAATGTAGATGATCCACAAGGTAGAGGTCAAAATAGGGAGCATCTGAAAATATTCAAGGTAGTGCTAGTCAGCCCATGGAATTATCTAGCCTAGTAAGTGAACAATACTTGAAGCTAGAGTTAGAAGGACAAGATACCCTTGAATTAGAACCTGAGGAAGGAATAGGGCATTCTGAAGATAAACAAAGAAACAAATAGGAACCTCCCCTGACACCAAATATGAGCCCCCAAGAAGATCTGTTACACGATTTCGACATGGCCCAGGTCCTGGCCAACATGAATGTCTACACGCAGCCTGAAGGACTGCTCAATCTTATCTTAAGAGAAACCCAATCTCCTAGGAATTCTAGCTATACTATAATTTTATCTCGCTCAAAAGATGCAAGCCGCGAAGCGAAAATAGATACAGAGGCCATTCGAGAATTAGAAAACCAATATAGTAACATGCTCCCAATGGAAAACAACCATGAAGGTCTAGACCCAGAAAACATAGGGCAAGAAGAAGAAGCAGAGATAGAGGTTATTTGGGAAGCAGATAATCAATCTGGAGACATGGTCTTATTGGTGCAAAGCTAGGTTGAACAACCAGGCTCTTTACAAACATAAGCTATTAACGAGACCATCAGCAGACCAGTTACTCCTTCGAAAATGTATAGAGCCAAATTGAAGAAGATAAGAAAAGAACAGCAGAAGCTTCGCAAGACAATCAAAAGGCTCCATAGGAAAATAAAAGAAATCACAATGGGAAAGGTTTCGAACAATACCCTGAAGATAGTAAATGTGGTCATGCAAACAAAATTATATCAAAGTAGGGCTACTGGGACTCAAACTGAGCCCATACCTACTCAAACATAACAACATGCAAGATAGAGGATGTACCCTCTTACAACATGGCTACTTAGACAAAGGTTTGGACCTCCCATAATAAAGAAATATAAACATAAGACACCCCTTCTCATAGCGTAAGCACTCAGACAGGCATACAAGCCAAGGACATCATGACACACAATGACCCCATTATACTGAATCTTCAGGAAGAATTGGCACAAGCTCAGCTCATGGTGGAATGACTTGAACAAGAAACAGTTTCCAAACAGAAATATCAAGAGCTGTAGAGACATCTTTAGGAAATAAATGCAATAGAGAGTGAGACTTTTGACAGATGCAGAAAGATAGAAGAGAAAATAGAGAAGATCGAGCTCAAACTAGACATGGTCATAGGTCAGACAAACACCATCTACTCACTATATACAGATGTCTTGGTATGCAAGTTTCCCACCACCAATTATGCCTTGTTTTTGTTAGAATGATACCTGTTGTTGAAAATTAAATCCGTAAGAGCTAGAAAAGCATTTAATTTAAGAACAATTGAAGATTTTATAAATTGCTACAAAAGACATGGTGTAAAGGATCAAAGGCTTCTTTGCGAGTTTTACCTACATAATTTTGTATTAGAGAATGAGGTGGAAAAGAACCCGAACCCTTTTCTAGGGGATGTTCAATTCCAAGCTTTTATATCATTTGCAGTTAACCAACTCAAATGGTTTAAATCTCATAACGCATTCCAAAGGCAGGAACATGGATTGGATCTTTAGATAAGAAGTGAACTTAAGCACCCTTTACAAATGCTTGCCAACCATAAGAGTCTGATGACACGAGAAGGGGTGATTAAAATTTTAGGGCCCATTCATAAGGAGATTGTCTAGAAAGGAGTATCATATTTTCTGTCCATCCAAGAAAGCTCTCTGGTTGCATCTAAGCTCAGGTGGACATTCTCCACTAGTAGTGTGCAGGATAGGGAACCATTTAACTACAAAATTTTTCAAACAGTTGCAGCCCATTTTGTCACATATAGAAATCTTATTTTGAGAGGACCTTATTGGTTAGGTTGTTGGTTTCAGAACCCCATCAGTTGGTATCCCCCTAAAGGTTATCGGGCTAACTACAAATTTCCTGAAGGAAAGGAAGGGCCCACCTTTGCGCTCGTAGCTCAACGTCATGGTTTTAGACCAATTTTTGACACTCCCTCTCCAGCTTACTCTTTCATTGCACTACATAAGAACTACTTACTTTTCATGAGGACATGAAACAGGGTAAGCAGGGGAGTATGTTGAGTTACGAAATGGGTATGTATTTACTCTTAATTTTTATCACCTTCTGCCTCTTTCTTATCTCTTTCATATCTTAATATGATAACATATTGATGGATTATGATAAGAAACAGATGAATTACTCACAATTAAGATTTAGCCATCGTAGCTAACTTTTACTCCTTTTTACGCAGAAAATGATGAAAGGAACAATTGTTATTCCCTAACGATGGAACAACATAAGCCAACAAAGGAGGAATGGAATGCGTCGGTTATGGACAAATCAGGAGGATCAGCGCGAAATAGGAAGGGTGTCTGAAGATAGCATTTAGTTGTGAATCCCTGAGGATTAGGAGATCCTGAGGGATTGTATTTATCTTTTACCTCTTTCTGACTATAAAATAAAATGATTGTAGGAGGAAAGAGGATCAATCTCTGTTATTTCAAATTGTAATTTTAATTTACAGACTTGTGCTATTAGAGAACATGACCATATTATAATGCTACTTAAGCTCAATGGTTAATATATAATTGAAGTTGTTGTTTATTCGTATTCCCTAAAGTAACTCAGTAGTGCTCACTAGTGGCTAAGGGCCCGGCCTCTGGTGGATTAAAATTCTTCCTTGTGTTATATATTTTTTATTCTCGCAAGTTTGATTGGTTTGATAATTTTCCTATTTTCTATGAGTTTATATTATTCGCTATTTACTGTTTTCATGTATTGGGGCAGTACATTTCCTTTACAGATTTTACAACACTATCATTTGATTCGATTTATGCTTATTCCAGATTCAATTATGTAGATAGTGAGTCGTATTGATTTAATCAGTTGTAAGAGTTTGGTTATCACTATTGAACTCTCAGATTGACATCATTTCCATTTGTATTTCTTCATAGAGATTGAGTATGATTTAGATTGAATCAGCTAAGAAGAGATGAGTTATTGCTACTGTTCTCTCAGCTGATGTTATTGTTAATTGAATTTCTTGTGTGATATTTGATTACAATTTCAGTAGAGGATTGATTCTTGAAGCTTAGATGTCATATTTCCTTTAATGATTGCAATTTGAGTTTATTAGATGCATCTGTTTACTATTGTATCAAAGGTTTATACTTCATTTTAAGAAACATTACTCTATGGATTTATAACATGCACATATTGTGTACACTCTTGGAATAAAAGGACTTTCCTAGGTTAATGATTAATGCGGGCAACTTAGGAGTTTTAAAAGACACTTTTTATCAACCAACAGTAGTTACAGCACATGGAATCAAACTAGGAATCAATCCCCCTCAAGCCAACAAATGGTTCAGAGCAAGAAGATTATGGCAGTCTTTGAGGAAGCATGCTGAATGGTCTTGGAGTTGGCCATTGTAGGAGGAGCCAGTTGAGGTACGCATCTACAAGTTGGCTACATGGGTGCACGACATATAGACTGAGATGGCGTAGGTTCATTTGGAGTTGAACCTACAAATTACAGAGCTACAGTTGAGGGCCCAGTGTTCAACACTGCCATAAGTAAAGGAACAATGGGCGACCGTTATTGCAGAGGCAGTAGCGACGATCGAGAGTGCAGTAGCAGAATGCACATAGTTGTTTGAGCAGTCATTTGAGGTACTAACAAGCCTACAGGAGGACCGTAATATATATAGGCTAGATAAGGAAGCCCATAAGCTAGAACAACGCTATGATGAGGTTAAGGGCACAGTGCGAATTGTCGCGCTGACACAGATACTAACCAAGCTATAGGAGGCCAAGAAGATGAAGGAACAAGTGGACGTCGCGCTGCACAAGGAACCACTACTAAAGGCGATACTAAAGCCCTGGCTGGAGGAAGCTTATGTAGTTACAGGAAATATTGAGGACAAACTTGGGACTCTACAAGCGATGAAACAAAATATTCAAGATGACAGTGCAGAAGAAGTGACTGAGAATATAGTGGAAGATGCAAATTAGATGGCAGCTTAGTGCACGACTGAGGTAGTAGTCATACAGGTTAAGTTGGACGTGCTTTGTGCAAAGATCACTGCACCTACTGAGTGACTCGAGGGCGAGTCACAATGTTTGTGTTGGGGGCTTGTTGGGAGCACGATCCCCCGAGGATAGCTTTGGGGATAAAATCCCATGTTTAAGTCAAATTTTGTAATAAAATTGTAAAGACTCTGCATGTTTTGGTCATGTAGTGTGAAGGTGTCATGTGTCATAACGGGTAGTCCACCCTTAGTTTTGTAAAGTAAATTCGATTGTAAGAGATCTACCCATTTTCTGCAGAAAATGGGATAGTATAAAAAGAGCTAAGCTCTAAGTAGTTTTAGAGAGAGAGATAATGATGAATGATGTAAAGGAGTCGTAGCTCTCAAGTAATAAGTCTATGTCTTGGGTCATAGCGTAAGTAGAGGCTCTGCAGCTGAGTGTGCAGAGGCCTAGGGTAGAAGTCTGCAGCTGAATGCATGGACCCCTGCAACTATGTGTGCAGGGTGGATAGAGTTTGTAAACACTTGGAAAATATCAATAAAGAGAAATATTTTGCAATTCCTGTGTCTTTGTTCTATTGATGCATCTTGATATGTTACGTATGACTTTCCTTTATTATGCTTATGTGATGCACGAACGAATGCAATTACATTGAATACCTAAACGCATTTGCGAATATCTATTTACACAATGTTAACTTTAATTATCTAATAATATAAGTAAGTCACTTAGATTAGGTGGGAAATCTACATACAACGTTGCCATAACAACGCGAAAGTACCTAAGCCTCAGGCTAGGGTGATGTGAAGGTCAATAGTACTCTTTCACGGAGTTACTGAAGTCTGGAATAGAGGGCTCATCTTGCAAGCCCTAGAGCAAAGAAACCTACATGAAGGTAGGGATAGAGGGAATTAAATGACATCACAACCATCTTAGGGTGCAGAAACATTGTTCCAACCAGCATCGTCCCATACTACTTCGAGTGAGACTTCGGACCGCGCTCCATAGGCTGATGCTGAAAGGGCCAGTAGTGTAGGGATTTGTTTGGCTAATTAACATTGAACCCAGGTCAGGCCCCGTCAAGCCAACACTCTTCTACTAGGGCTAAAATCCTTGAAGTAACCATAGAGCTAATTCAAAAAGCCCTACTTTACACTAGCTTTCCTAAACCCCAACATTTCATAGAAACCACACTAGTTTATTTTTACTCCACCCTTGCAGCTGATGAACAACAATATTTCCTACAAATGGTCCTGACCCCTGGTCTGCAATCTTTGCCTGCTACTGACAGTTTCCCCGTAACCTACTTTTAAGAGCCTATTCAACCTATTTTTTCCCTAATTGCTCTTATGCTATGGGATGACTAGAGCCCTACTAACCATGATAGGCATTTCTTCAAACATATCATGAATATGTAATCTATAGGAGTAAATAAAATATCTAAGCATAGGGGTTTCACACTTAGCTCAAAATCACTAAGAAGCATTGATGCCTCAACACATTAATTGACATTTCATCCATTAGATCATAGATACATTATTCATTTATTTACAAGGAGAAACATGATGAGATCCATACATAGCTATTGTAATAAAACATATACATAACCAACATGGTAGCAACAAAAATACCAAGGAAATCACATCCATACAATCTACACATAAACTAGTATAATACTCATAGAAATACAAGGAGAAATAAACTCATATTGATGATGAAAAACCAAAATTTTGGATGGGACTTTTGAATTCCACCTGTCCATAGAATGGTTGATCGAAATGTCTCTTTGTCCTTGTGCCATATTCCAAGCATGAATGTGGGATCTCATAGAACACATCAATCCAAAACCCTACAGGGCTTCCATATGCCATCCACTATGACCCGTCAAACAGTGATTCCACCCCATGGTCAGAAATCCAAAAACCATAGTTATATTGGTCTATATCCAAACCTTCCAAGGCTCTAGAGCATTTTCCCAGCCAACGCTTCCAGACTAGTAACTCAACCCACAACTTATTTCAGGCTTACAGATCATTTGTCCAACCAAGGATTCCATAACTAGTAACTCAAACCATAAAGGGATTCCATAGAATTTGTCCAATGAAGGTTTCCGGGACTAGTAACTCAACCCAAGTTGTTACAAGGCTTCCAAAGAGTTTGTTCAATCAAAGCTTCGAGGACTAGTAACTCAACTCAAGCTAAGGAAACATGAGAACCAACCAAGAAAAAAAACAAGGAAATAAATCCACAATCACCATGGTTATCCATGAAATGGAAAGGCTAGGAAAATCCAATGTCATTCCCAACCATATTCCATGCAAATGATAGGTAAGAGCCAATAAACCACATGCATATTCCATGCATGCCAAAACTAGTGAGGAAAACATACATGCAACTTGGTACCTACATGGAAAACTCAATTTACTTGTTGATCTCGGTGTCCTCTTGCACTTTCTTGCTCTTCCTTTGAATTCTTGGTCCAAAACTCCAAGTATGCCACACCTCTCCAAGAATTCTCCAAGAAAACTCTGAGTATCCAAGAGTATGAGAAAGAGAGAGAATAGAAGAGAGCTCCACCAAAACTAAATTTACCAAGCTTAGACTAACTTAACCTACTCACAGATCCTCATAATCCTTTTTATGAGTGAGGCTTCTATTTTCTTCATTTCCAATTACTTTCCTTCAATTTCCTCCTCACATGAATCATCTGACCTTTCACCTTATTTTCTCCTAATTTCCATTATTTTCATAAATAAATGTGCCAAAAATGCATATTTTCCTCTCCAATTCCTTAGACATTGCCTTTGCCAATCTCCTTAGCCAAAATAAATGGAATAAATACCAACTAGGATGTTTTCCCCACCATTCATCTTGGAATACATGTCCCATCACCATGGCCTTATATATTTTTACATGCGTTTCTAACCAGGGATGTTACATTTCCAATAGTATTCAGAAGTATAAAAATGGACTCCTGGATCAAAAGATATGATCTGTCGAAGTCTAGGGACTTGAAGTCTTAAGAAGGATGAAATATCGGAGATTGGAGCCCATCGGGACTTGATATCAGAACCTCAGAGACTAGAGCATCAGAGACTAAAATATCGGAGCAGGCGACATATTGGATATTAGGATAATGGAGCTGATAGTATCAGAGGTCTGGGACATCGGAATATCGAGACTTCTTAATAGAGGAATTCCTAGAAACCGCGATATCTAGTAAGGTTGGTAGTGTTAAAAATGTCGAGGAATGTCGATCAGGTAACCAAAGGATTTATTGCAAATTCAAGGGTGATCGAGACTTTTTCTCTCTCCTCTTGTAGGACACATGGCGGCATGCTAGTGGACCTGAGAAAGTGCAGTGGGTAGTGATGTCATCATATTGGAGGATAGAAATATTGTAACTCTTGTGAAAATAATGGTCAAATATGTTTCGATGAATAGATCTCCAATGCTTGTTTGACACTTGGTCGTGATGATACCAAAGGAACCAAGGGAGAAGGAGATTTAAAAGAAGAGGTATAAACCCACAAAAGAAACAAAAAGCCTTAGCACCTAGGATTATGCCCCTGGTCACAACCCTCAATCCTGTGATAAGGAAAATACACAGGGAGATATATGCAAAGGAGCCAAGGATATCATATAGTGAAATATCATAAGATTCAAATTGTGAGAGTAATGATATTTAGTGGTACTAATATCATGTTAAATCCTTCATCACAACTCTCAGTCCTAAGAGAAGGAAACACACTGGCAGCTAAGTGAAAATGGAGCCAAGGATATCAGACAGTGAAATATCGTAACATTTCAGCTATGTGAGTTATGATACAGAGGGGTCTCTGATATAGTGCTAAGCCATCAGTCATAGGTTAGGTCCTATGAGAAAGAATTTTCTAAATGAACTGAAGGAAAAGGGGACCAAGGATGTTGGGGAGTGCAATATCGTAACATTTTTCATGTGTAATTCATTTTGACTTATTCAATAACGTAACATAATATAGATATAAACATAAACACAAAGATGTACCAAGAATAAAACTTCATTTAATTAATATCAAAGAATTGAAATATGGCTACATACATAATGGAAATAAAATAGCTTGGGTGATGGTAGCTTATCTTTGAGAAGGGATGTGGTGGCTACATGCCTCTAAACTATGTGGCTATGAGGCTCATATTGAGAAATGTGTAACTAGGTTTGATATTCATAAGTATGAAATGTATGTTTTGTAAATTATAAAATGAGAAGAAATTATTATTATTATTGGAGCGTGGGTTTCATGCTCAAGTTCTTTTGTTTTATAGGTCAAGCACCCATTGAGTACTTCTAAGGTTTATCCTATGTCTAGAAGTCAAAATAGTCATTTCCATATATTGAAGACCCCAATGGGAACATTGTAACTTGTAAAGAACAAATATTTTTGTATTTAAAGAGTCAAAATGCCCTCCAAGATCAAGTTGGCCTAGAAATTGTCCAGTTGGCCTACCACATCTACCCATTGAAGAAGCCTATATAAGGAGAGGAACTCATCCTCCAAAGTCACTCACTCATTATATGTGAAGAAGATGACAAAGAATAAGTATAAAATTAAGGATGAAGAAGAGTTTGAATAAGGATGAAGTGTTTTGGTCTAAATCTCTCCCTCTCACGTGTTAGAGAAAGCTAGGGTTTATGCTCAAGGGTCTCATATAGTTCGGTGTTGGAAGGAAGGAAGGAATGATTGAAGACAGAGGCTAATAAGGGTATATCTCAAGCCCTAAGTCAAAAGGAAAGGTAATTGAAGGTTAGATAAGGCTCTAGGAAGAAGATCGATGTTCCCACATGGGGAAGCACTAGTTGCAAGGATGTCGAAATTTCAGATCTGCATTAGGAGGTCGAAGTTCTTGCATCAAGAGGTCGAGTTGGTGCAATAGGAAGAGATTTCACTAGTTTTGGGTAGTACAATGATTTCACCTTATCTCAAGTGGTTGATCTTGATCTTCGATGGTATTGGTCTAAGTCATAAGGTCTTGGTATTCGTCAATTAAAAGATCTATAAGAAGAGAAGAGATTTAAGGGTTTTCCCCTCAAGAGGAGGAGCTTTGGCTCTAACTTGTAGCCTATACACTATGTCACTGTTCTTATTGTTTTGGTATGTGTTTTATGTTTCTCACACTATAATAATAAGGATCAAATCAAATATGTAAAAGGATAACACAAACAATTATCAAGTTGAAGAGAATTAACATATTCATTGCCCTATTGAATTCTCAACATGGTATTCGAGCTAAGGTTAGATAAGGGCATCATGAATATCTCCTCTACATTAAAGAAGTCAATTAATAAGTGTTACAATATAGAAAGACATATCAAGAAAAGTGTCATTTTTTCATGTAGTCTCTTATTTTATTCAAAGAAGACATCAATCAAGGAAAAGGATGAATTTTTCTTCTCATCTCTCTCTGGCACATTCCAATATGAAAAAATTTGGGTAATTGATAGCAGTGAATCAAGACACATGACTAGCCATCCCAAACAATTTAAGACCTTATCAAAAGGTAAATCCACTTATTCAGTGGAACTTGGAGATAATAAGAGCTCTCCCGTAAGAGATATTGGATCAACTTTTGGGCTAATTTATTAACATAAATTAACACAAGTATTTAATTATCAATCCGGGTTTGTAAAACTTGGAGGCAAATCCACTGTATATGGACATCAGATATAATCAAGTTTAGAAGATAAAATTTGAAGATTTAAAGAAGTACGTATTACAAATATAAACCTATTTTAACAATTATAATTCATTTATGTAATATATGAGGGAAGAGGCTCCTAACTTAGGAGAAGCAAGTTGTCCTTCCCTACAATACTAATTTCATGAAGATGAATCTAAGAGCACTAATTACCAATGGTTTATGATGCAAAAGATGTAACAGAAGAGGCTCCTAACTAAGGAGGTCCAGATTGTCCTTCTTCACAATCCTACTATATCACAATCATCATTGCTTCAAACCATAAATGCATAAATAACTTCAAATAAGAAAAGAATGAAATTCAGTTTTAGTTCAAGGTCAAATAGAAGGGGAATTTAACTTAAATTCTTGTGTGTACCTTCATATGTAGATTAGAATTAAACCAATATTCATTCAGCAATAACCACACATCTAAATACATTTGAAACAAGAACTAATCTATGAAAACTCTAAAAATTGAACCAAGAAGTGCACTTAGCTTGGTGTGGTGGCCCTCCACCCTTACCTTGCACACTTGAAAAAATCTCAGCTACAACAACTTCAGTAAATCAAGCAAGAATTAACAACAAATTGAAATGAGACATGTTCTTCAAATTAGCTTCAAACTCCAAAGTGTCTAAGCATAAAACTATATAAAAGTTACATATATAAATTACATTCATAAGCCATCAAAGTCTTGGCTTTAAATAGAGGTTTTGTGAAACAAACTGATCTATATTATCTCTAACACTCATATCTACTCATATCCACCTATCTAAGTCTAACTCATCCAATTCATCCCAAGAAATATGGTCAATGCCATAAAATCTCAAAACTGCTCTATTTCCTAGGGATTTTCTAGTGACTAGTCATGTTTGACCAGCCTTGACCGGGCCTAAAGCTTGCTTTGACTGAACCAAATGGAGTTAGCTGAGTCCTAGTTCCCAAGCTTTCCATTCATGCATCCATCTCAAGCCTAAGTGTTCTGCAAATATGTCATCCACATAGCTATTACGGGAATTTCTAATTCAGTCCAAAATTGCACTTGAAACTCAATTTTCATAAAAACTTATAGAAATTGAAAAATTAAAATTAAACACCTGAATATGCATAAAATACATCAAAATGAGATGGATGTGATGGAAAATGGATGGAAAATATAAACATTAAGTAAGTGTCCTTAAGCAAAAATAGACCAAAACTGAGGGCCTGATCCGGATTTAAACAGGAACGCAATAAAATATAGAGATACCATATACACAAAGATGCAGCGGAAATAATACTTCATTTCATTAATGGAAAATACTGAAATATGCTTACAACCAGAAATGGAAATAAACCAGCT